>LVLI01000140.1:0-257445 GCA_001687465.1 Halocafeteria seosinensis | reverse complement strand
GTCCAACTGTGTTCTCCCACTCGGTCCCCCGCCGGATTGTTTGATGCCTCGGTGAGCCGAGAACCTGCCATATACAGTATATGTGTGCCTCATGTGACATGCGGCGTCCTGGAAATGGGGGAACGAAAGCACGCGTTGAGATAAAAATGTCTTTAAGTAATTCTGGGTATCCTCGTCGACAGTCTATTTACATCAACCACCACAAGCTACATTACAAGGTAATTGTTTATTCCTCAACCGCAAGCTTTGTCAAATGTTCCATGAAGGTATGGAAACTAACATCATCTGTAAATATAGGTTGGGTACCACTGGGATCTTCGTTGTTATAGGTTACACTTGGGTTTAGACGGGCCATCAAGAACCGTGCCTGAGACTTCCCTTGGTCACAAACAATGTAGCGAGGCACAGGAAAGCGATTCTCCATGATGTTCTGCGCAAAATAGTAACAGGTAGTTGTTTCATGAGAATGAGGGATCAAGAAGGAACTTTCAAACTATACGTACACCCGCATCTTCCTTCGGTGCTTCCAACAGGTTTTTGAAGGCGACATGTTCTGGCAGATCCTGGTAGCCTTCGTTTCGCCACATGGCTATCGTTTCACCGTGGAAGACCACAACTGTGAAGAAGGTGTCAAGAAGCAGGATGGCATCTGGGCGAACGGAGGCTGCATCCAAAAGAACAGGTTGCGGAGGGCCTTGGAAACTGTACATAATGAGCGAAGGCTGGATCATAACCAAACTGTTAGTGACATCTTCACGCATTAATACCAAACGCTTGTATGTAGTTTCATCCGGCGACGAATTAAAAACTTGTAAGAAGGCCGACCTTCGCAAATGAAACATGAACTGCGGAAAGATGCTAAAGGTAGATTGCAAACGGAACGAGGAAGGATCACCCTTCTGATAATCAGCGAAACGGCTGCACATCCGAATCAAGCTACGATCAAGCCAACGAAATATATCTCCAGTACCTTCATCTTGCGCTCTGCGCACAGCAAGACGCGCGAGTGCGACAGCCGCTGCTTCTTGATCGAAACTTGCTGCCAGAGAGGACAGGTTCGAGGAAGTATCTGGGCACCACATTCCACCATGTGTAGTCACCCGCATCCTTACTTTCCCGGAAGCATGCTGATACCGGGTTACCAACTGGATAAAGCGCTGCTTTCCCGGAGCTATAGTAGAGTTTTCTGGATTGGTAATATCAAAATAAATAGCCACAGTAGTTGACAAGTCAATCCCACCGAGCGCCCATGCGTTGGTACCTCCTTCACCTATCTCTTGATCACTAACACAAAGAGTCTTCTGGTGGCGGGATGTGCAAGGGCCAATTGCACCTGCGACTTTGAACTCTCTACTAGTTTGAATTTCGAGCGTAGCGGCGAATCCCATGGTCAGGTGACCGGCGTCACTTTCCGGAGCATCTTCTCCGAATTTAGAGAACGTCCTTCGGAAAGACTCTTTGAATACCGATTGTTCAAAATTGTCTGCCATAACGACTAATCCCCCAGTACTAGAAACGCAAGATTTCATTTCAAGTAGGCCGAACTGATCTAAGCTACATCCAAACACGTCTACGACATGACAGTTCGCAACACACCTTGATGCTATCGTGTCGTAAAAAGCCTTGGCTTCTTTGAAGTGCCTTGCTTCTTCGTTGTCTTTTTGTAAATCTGTGTGCCCTCTCATTGCTTCTTTGTAAGGCCTATCAACTACTTTCCCCGGTCCTATGGTCGCCGGTCCACTGGTAAATAACAGTATTCTTGCTCCTCGACGGCCGATGGTTTTAGCAAGCAGCGACGAAGCAAGCGAGAGAGCAACTCCCGTTGCCCTCTCGGGTCGCTGATCATTCGGCTTAGGCCACGGGTCTCTTGCTAAGTCTTCAATCACGCTCTCAAGCATCATTTGAGCATCTCCCAAAGGAGCAATAAACTTCCCGAGGCCTGGAAATACTTGTCCTTGTTGAGCATTTCTCATTCCTGAAGGCGTAGCGGAGTTCAGTCCAAGCATGTTAGCTACGGCGGCAGGATCTAAGTCTTTCGTCCCTTTAAACACGTAGGACTTCGGACACTCTGAAAACCCAATTTCATGAATGTGGACATGTTTCCCGAATGATATGAAAGCCACAAGTGCTTCTTCGGGAAGCAATGAAAGCGCCTGCATGAGAATACTACACGTGTTTACGACATCGCGATATGTTATGGGGAGTGCGCCATACCTGTTGCAATGAATCCTTTAGGGGTTCCAAATCATCATCACCAAGGCAACTGTCTACTACGAACACAAACACAGGCGGTCCTACAGCATGGTTGGGTATCTCATATTCTAATGTAGTAAATTGGGGAATCAGTTCGGCGGGCACGTTTTCCGGGGTCATGTTTTGGGCGTAGTGAGGGGGGAAGGCGTTTCTAGTTAAGCAGAATGGGCAGGCCCACAATTTCGTGTTGAAGTCAATTTGACTGCAAGAAAGATACAGAATCCAATGCGATGTAATGACAGCACCGTAAGCATGCTTAAACGTACCAATACGGGTTCAGTATTGCCTGGCATTTTGGGCTCTTGCAACGAATCGGTTCATACGGTAATGCAGCTGGCATGCTCTCTATTTGCTTCAGAGGGGTATATCTGGATCAAAAAACAGTTAAAGGACACATTTATCTCAACATATCGCCCATCATGCTCGCTGATAAGACCGGATACAGCACGCATATCTTCATAATGAACTATGCAAATTTGAGGCACTTCCCCTGTGAAATCCCCTACAATGCCCTTTTTGTATTTTTTGTGCGTGGTGTTTTTCCCCTGAATTCATGGTGCGTTATCACCAGATTTCCTACGTGAATCATTGAATACTTACAAGCAAGCTACTGGAACCACGCATCGATGTGCCTCAGCCCTTGTCGTGGGCCATTCGTTCCATGTAAAACGCAAGCCATCGCGTTCCTCTCCAGCAGAGAAGTCCCAGCCTTCGGTTGTCATTATTAGGCCTCTATAATGTATAAATATCTCCTTGCACTGCCACAGAAGAACAGACAGAACCTATCCTTTGCTATCTTTTGAATGGGGACAATTATCTTCCGATATGAAGATGCCACTGAGCTAAATATGCAAAGGGTGTCTCAACTCGCTTCCCTTCCTGTCCCAGGGCACGGTCTTCAGAAGGAATATGTGCACATGTGTGGTACAAAACCTCAAACCTTCTAGCATTTCCGGTCAATCATGACAAATACGACAAGGTGAACCCAATTATCGCTTTTAACGCGTTGGTGGCGCCCCAGAATTTCAGCCAATTTGCTTTCCGCAACTCGTTGCGTGGTTCACACCGATAGGTCACTGCTCAGAACAGTGTGCTGTGTACAGCCTGGTAGCGCGTACAAAATGCGAGAAGTTGGTGAACCGTGTTCATAGGAGTGAATGGCTGGAAAAGTAGTGTCCGGGGAATTATTCTGTGTGTGACACTCGAACAGTGTCGGGTCTCGAAACTGGTGACCGACTGTAGGGAACTGGAAGTAGACAGTGATTGTCTTACGCTTCGACGACGACCAATACGCTTCATTCGGGAAGAGATGGCGAATGAACCTTTATTAGAAGGGGGCGGACCTACGGAGGAATTGGTGCAGCTGGCCTCCAAGTCCATCTACGAGGGAGATTTCACCCAAGCACACGAATATCTAGATGATGCCGAAGCGGACGGTGCAAGCGTGGCCTTATATCGATTGGCAATGAAAGAAAACAGGCCGAAACGTATCGGAAGAGCTGTCCATCAGCAACTCGAGTCAAATGATGATCCATTGGTTCCTCTCATACACGCCAGGTTGGTTCTCATGGGAGCGATTGAGGGAAACCAGAACAACGCATTCGACGTTCTCCGAAAAAAAAGCGTCGAAGCGGGCTATGCAAGCTATACTCTAGGGCAATACTATGAAGGAATTTTTGGTGGAGAACAAGATTGGCAACAAGCAGAATTGTGGTATCGACTTGCTCGGGACACCCTCAATGCTGTGGCCGCCAAAGAACGTTTAGAAGAGGTAAATCGTCAACCGGTTGAAAACGGTACTCAGGGAACAGGAGCCACCGTTGAACATGCTGGTGGGCAGGATGGGAATGAACAGATGAGGCAGGCCTATTATCAGTCGTTTACCATTACTAAAAATATGGCGGATGGAGGTAGTATTCCCCACAAGTTTGCTCTTGCTCAGTACTATTTGGGAGACATGGGGGCGCCAGAAGTTACTGGGGTCCCAAAAGATACAAAAAAAGGCATTGAACTGTTAAAATACGCAGCACATTTCCGAAACCAACTGTCCATGGAAAAACTAGGGGACGTCTATTCCGGGAATTATGCCGATGTGGGAGAGGACCTGGACGAAGCCGCTTACTGGTATGCTATGGGTGCGTCGATGCGTAAGAGGAAGGATGGGATGCCAACACACTGGAGCCAAATTTGTAGGCAAAAACTGCAAGATCTCATAGATCGTGGAAACGTGCGGGCAAAAGAAGAGCTTCGAAAGGCTCAGCAAGGTGACTCACGCACACATGACTCAGCAGGGGAGGAGGACTGTTGTTCAATATTATAGTCGAGCGGTTCCGTCACCCTACACACAGCCTAGCGTAGCCTGTAGACTACACTATTTCCGGTAGGAACAATACTTATACACACACTACAATCAGACAATTGTGGCCTACTCTACTGCCACACACACACACACACTACTACCGGTACTGTGCAGTGGCTGGCCGTTGTGAGCGCCTTGCGACATCGTTAAGAGGATGCGGTCAACTCCCCGGCCGGTGGGCTATCTGTCACATATGTGTGTGTGTTGCGACAACAACGAGCGTTGTTGAGCAAGTTTGCATTCTTTTGTTTGTAGCCTGCAAACTACAGTACACAGTACAAAAGAAGTTGGAAAGTGACGAATCAGGTCTTTCAAGAAGTTACAACATCGACGACCGAAGTGTGACCGGCAGTTGGGCTATCTGTCACCTATGTGTGTGTGTGTGCCGGCAGTTGGATGTACCGTACTGTACTCCACCCAGCCTGCAGGACCAGTGCTGTGTTCCTTCACGCCACATGTCAGCAAGGCTGCAGGAACAGCGAGACCGTCGCTGCTTAACACGGGCACATACCGCTCCTCGTTAAGAGGATGCGGTCCACTCCTCGGCCGGTGGGCTACATGTATCTGTCACATGTGAGTACTGTATGTGCAGGACCGCGTAGTAGAGTGTATAATCTACCGGCTCAATACCCACAGTACAGTATTCAATGTACCAGCAATTGCAACACTCTGAAGCGTCTAATGCTGATTGTAGCCTTTTTCTGCTTTGTCTTTATCTTCGTACGTAAAACCCTTACAACCATCATTACAAGGCCCGTTGACGGCGTTGAGTCAAGTTAAGCCGCTCTTGTGAATCAACTTGTGAAGTGATCCCAACGTTGTCCAGACTGTCCAGTGAGCCGCTCAACAAGACCCGGCTTCAGATCTCCAATTACAGGAGCAATCTTCATTAGAATTGAAAGGCACAATTTCTATCGGGATAGGCCACGCAATAACCTCATGGGAACTCGGCCAGTCTCCTTGTAGCACGTTGGAAGTATTGAACAGAGCGAGAATGTCATCCTGTACCCACACCGGCGTCCATCGGCAAAGAGTAATCGCTGACCGTATTTGAAGTATGGATTCGTGGTAGAGATTTGGTTATGTATATTTCTCCAGCACAAATGGCTACGGAGACTCCTGCTCTTGAAGCTCAAGTGTCGCCGTGGCAGTCCCGCTTAGACAGTTGTGGAAACACTTACTGGTACAATATAGTGGATGGCACCACGACGTTAAACGCTCCTCAGGTACGAGTAATTGCAGGTTACGGAACATAGCTAGTTTTAGTTTAAGTTAGTTTACGTCAAACGCAGGATGTCTCTTATGGTGTAAGAGCGCTTTCACCTCCTAAAACAGTCAACACATGGTCCATGGCCGAGGACTTATACAGTTCTCCCCCTAGTCACTTTGTACAAGAAAACGTGAGCCTACATAAGCAATTGCCGTCGTATTCATACAGCCCGACGGTCCCCACCGTTGAAGGCAAGCGGAGCCCATGGGTACAGGAACGAGATGCAAAGGGCCATGTACTGTACTTCAATACCCTCACTGGCGAGAGGCACCCTGCAGAGCCAACGGATTGGCTTCTCAAGGAATTCCACCAAGGATATGAGCTATATGTTAATTCATATACCAATGATTATTTCTGGAAGCCTGAAGAGAGAAAGCGCGTAAGTGCATTATCATCTTCGTTGCCAGACGAGGTACTTACACAGCAACTTCCTTTGTACCGTGGTTCCAAGCAGGGAGTCAAAAAAGCATCTAGACACTATCCCGCTTACACAGAAAAAGAAGAGAAACGGAGGAAAAGGAAACAACCTTCGTCCATTGGAACAGGAACAACAGCATGTGCTCCACGCTATTCTTATACTGCGTTCAGCAGACGCCCATTTCGCCAGTCCCGTGTCCCGGACCTTAGCAGCGGTGAGGATGCAGACGATGAGCGAGGAGATTTAGGGATGTCTCTAGACACTGGAAACATCAGCCATAGTTGGTTTAGTAGCAGTGGGGCCAAATTTCTACTTTCATTCCTCTTATCGGAACCGGAGAGCGGCGCTTCTGCGTCTGATGAAGAGCTTGGTGGATGTTACACAGGAGAAAGCGGACTACTACACGGATTTGAGGACGAGGGGGAATACTTCGATGGCTTGCCTTTCAAAGAGCGCATGAAATGGCTAAGCTCCCAAATGGTTTCACTTTCGTCAGATGCGAGCGAGGCGGCCAAAGGCATCGCGACACATCTCTTTAGGGCAATTAGCTCCAGGAGCGGTTGTTCCACCAGACATAGAGGAAGGGGCAGAACGAACTCTGCACCAGAGTCCCCTACAGAGACACACATATCTGGCAACATATACAAACCTCTATTGAGGAGAACCAAATCCAATAATACCGGCTACAAACAGGAATTCAATGGAGCATTGAATGATTCTCCAAGGCTATCTTCCGTTCCGTTCTTGCCCAGCCATGGCAACGAGAGTGACCCCGGAAGCCTTTCAGTCCATTCCGAATCTAGTTTTGTCGTGCCTCCTCCCGAATTAGCTGATGAAGGGCAACTCAAGAGTCCCTCTGGGAAGGACTTGCCAGTATACGACTTCAACAAGCACTTGTTCGAGGACTGCTCCGTGACCCGCAACCTCCAATCGGAGCTTGCTAGTGCTTGAATTCTGTCACTAATAGTGAACGTATTTAGAGTTAAATCAACAACTTTTTAAATCACACCGTACCAATAAGTACGAATCAATCTTCTTTCGAGCGATGCATGATCGATGTACAGTACTTGAAAACAAGTTGAAGTATGTTTGGTCGCAGACTGCAGTTGCGATTGTGAAGCCGGATGGCTCTGTTTAGAGTCTGTTATTAACGAATGAAGTAATTTTAGATATCTCTGGGGTCTAGGCATGATGATAGGTATGATGCCAAAGGAAAAACTAGTTGGTAAAGATAAAGTTGTACGCGGACAGATTGATAATAGTTTTGCCGAAGCGCGCCAAATTTCTGTTAGCTTCACCGAGCAATGAGTTGATCGTGCCTTGTAAGCAGAGCGCCTAAGCCACAAGAAATCCCCTTTGGGATATACAGAAAGTCAGTGGCAAAAGGACTGATAAGGGACTGCTGACGATTACGACAGTTGGCTTGTATACGTCCAACAATATGGATGCGGCATCCTTGAACCAGCTTCGAGCCAAGTATGCACGGTAAGTGAAGCAGGGTGGTCCTAACAAGGATAATTTATATCGCCCGTTGGCAGATTATTGCTTATACTATCTTGTCTATTCCAGCTCGTTGGAGCTCTTACAGACTGCGCTTCAGGAGAAAGATGCGGCGGAGCGTGGCGCAGAGCAAGCTGAGAAAGACGCACAACACTGTAGAGATAGAGACGATAGGCAGAAGCGAAAGATCGAGGAGGTGGGTCGCTTTTCAGCATTTCGCCAAAATAACATGGCATTGAAAATTGTTTTGCCCTGCCGATTCATCCGTCTTTATTCAGTTGCAAACGGAGTTACAAGCTGCTAACCAGGAACTGGAGACTCTACGAGACTTGAAAGGAAGGGTATGATTTGTGAACAGGATGAGTGTAGCAAGCTGGGTTTTTAGTTTCTTCTTTATCAAATTCTTACTACAGGACGCCGAGCTGGAGGAAATGCGTGAAAAATACGAAAAATCCAAGCGAGCGGAGCAAGAATACAAGGAGCAGTGCGAACAGAAGGTAAGTGAGCTAGTATTCCGTGTATATGGGAAGAGTGGTCCCTTGTGATCTGTAGCGAAAACATTTACAGGACGAGACAATCATTTCGTTAAAAAAGAAGGTGCAGCAACTAGCCACAAAGAATGCGTCCCTAGAGGACGAGTACAAGCAGCAGGAAGAGCAGTTAGAAAACATGCAGAGTGAGAAGGAGCAGCTATACTCTAAGCTTACGGTGAGTTGCCATTCTGTTTCATAAGGGTTTAAGGTACCATTGGTACGTCATTGGTTTCTTCTTGCAGTCCGAAGTTACTGCAGCTCAACAGGAGGTAACTCACAAAGACGAGGAAATTGCACGCCTGAATGATCAGTTATCGCAAGCAGATACGCGGAATGACGTGCTACAACAGCAACTTAGACGCGCTAAACAGGATCGAACAAAGGCACTACAAGATTATGATAACTTGAAAAAAGAGTCCAAGCAGCAGAGCCAAGAATACTTCGAACTTCGTCGCAACTATGAGTCGTTGGAGGACCGCAATAGCCAACTGGAGAATGCTCTAGTACATCTCCAGATGAAAGTAGAGGAAATACAAAAGACCCGAATGGGTTCAAAGTTCTCTGAGTTTGTAAAAGTGAAACGAGAAAACCACAAACTTCATGACCAGGTTGACGCCCTCTCTCAAGTGGCGAAACTCTACCGTGACCCTCTCAAACGAGTGACTAACAATCAGCCAGACCAATCAGGTGAGAGAGAGCAATCTACACATTCAAAAAAGCGACAACCCGTATTAAGAAGACCCGGAGCAAGAGGAGGCGGTGGCTCTGAGGGCACACAGAGGACCTTCATTAGTCAACGACCAGTTCACACAGAAGGATCGCAAGATCCCGAAACCAAGGTTGGTCCAGATAGGCATCAGCCTGAAAGCTCCTTTAGCTCTGCCGGAAAGGGGTCGCTAGGAGATTATGGCTCATCTGTGATCCAAAGCTAGACTTGCAATGTTTGAGTATCAATCATCTATGCCTTTGCCCTTGCGCTTCTGCTTCACTTCCGAACGATGGCGCTTGTGCTCTTTGCGTTTCTCTTTCGTGTGTTCAGATAAGCCGGCTTTAAAGTGTCTCTGCTTGGGTGGTTTGCTGGCCCGATCAACCATCCGTTGTAGTTTCCTCAGAGCATCGTCCAAGTTGCCTTGTTGGCTGTAATACGGAGTGCCTTAGTAGACGCGCATGATGTGCGGTACACATTCCGATGTGCTACTTACGACCGCGTAGCTTGCGACGTGACAATAAACTCATTGTACTTGTTCATATGTTTGTCGTACATTTCACTAAGCCTCGTCTTAGTATCTTCATCCATCCAGTCAGCCTGTGCTAAGTACATGGCTATTTTCACCCGGAAGTCAAGTGATCAAGCCTCACTTACTTTCTGCAAACTGAAGCGAAGTTCGACTTTCGTATTCACTTTGTTGACATTTTGACCACCCTGTAATGGAAACGAGAGCAACTTCATGCACGTATACATCCTTCGCTTGCGTTGAGCCACCTTATACAACTTACAGCCCCAGACGATCTCACAAAGTTCGTTTCCAGCTTTTCTGGTGGTACTTCAAACCTGCGCTCCCTGCTACTAAAGCATCTCTCCAATACTGAGACTCGATTTGGTCCCTGAGGAAAACGCCATTGTTGACTTCTACCGAGTAAAAAGTTGCAAGTGACTACGTTCGTCTTCGAGAACATCTTCCCACCCAGACATTGCACTCGAGTGAGCGATGCGCGCATTATCCCGGCCTATCATGCTCCACTAGTTCATCCAGCAACAGTAATAGGCGAGTTGAACGAAACGAACTCTGCCAGCGGACAACACAGACGGTTCACTCAAGTCTTTGCAAGATGTTTTGGTTTGGGAATCACCACCATCCTGAGCACGTTTGTGAAGCTGAGATTTTGGTAGCTGGCTGCTAGCATCGGAGCTGCACAATGGCTCCTCCAAAATAGAAGTGCTAGTTTGACTCCTACGGAACCTGTACAAATTGCGGGTGGGAAAAAGTCCTAAAGAGGCCGGATACCTAGTTTTCTGTTCATGGGACGTTCACTCCCTCCAGTGCGACCGACCCACACAGCGACCCACACCGTGTGCGACAATGTCTCAAGATGATTTGCGAAATTCCTAGGTTGTGGAAGTTCCCCTAGTCAACGGAGCCTCCAACGGCGAAGTAAACAAGCAGAACACACATAGGTCAGCTTCACTAGAAGTGACAGTATTATAGAAAGCACGGCGCTGCGAAGCAACATCGGAGTTACGAATGATGTCTCCTTGGGCTGAGTGCAATCGAGCATTCTCAATTATGAGACTTCTGTGCACGTGTATAGCTCATACATTCGAGTTGTTCCAGAATAAGCGTGATCCAAAGTGCGCGGCTAATGCGGAATGGGTGTAACTCGGAATGTGATTGAAGCGGTTGAGTCAGCGACCTACGGAGTCTCCGCGCTTTGGGTGATACAGGATGTTTTGTTAAGACGACCGTCCTTCGCAGAGCTCGAGAGTGGGAAAGAGGAGCATATACTTCGTTGGGCTTCTACGTTTGCATTTGCGTCAGTGCATATTCAAAACGGACATTAACATATCGTTGTAGATCAAGGACACAGTTCAAGGAAAATGGGTGAAGGAGAGAACAAACCGCAGCAGGACCAGCAACAGCAGAAACTGGAGAAACAGAAGAAGCAAGTAAATGCGACTGCTTTCTTTAAGGATCTTATGGCGGGTGGTGTCGCTGGTGGTATTTCTAAGACCGGTAAGTTCTCATAGAACATCATCTCTGTGTCCGTTCTCACAGTCTTATTTGATGATGGGCGGAATGGTGTGACGAATTCATTCTGTTATACAAAACTGGTGACGATTCCCCTTTGAACAGTGCTATTGAAATGCATTGTTGCCGATCGACTGGCAGCATTTAGAGGGATGTTCTGCTACTCCACAGCTGGTGTCAGGGGAAGCTTGTTCTGAAGAAGGTCCGGGGCGAATTCTGAGGGGAAGAAAAAAGGGATGGACTGTATAGGGACGAAGTGCCCTGGCTCTGTGTGTGGGCATCAAACATGCATGTCTCATTCTTTCTTTATTTTTTTCGTGATAAAGCAGCTTCGCAGCGAAATTGTCGAACTTGTCTGACCTGTATTTTTGTTCATGACTGAATGCAGCAACTGCTCCAATAGAGCGGGTGAAACTGTTGCTCCAGACCCAGTATTCGAACCCTAACATCCCGGAAGCTGACAGATACAATGGAATCATGGATGCTTTCCGGCGTGTCTCGAAGGAACAAGGTGTATTATCGCTGTGGAGGGGAAATCTTGGTAACATCTATCGCTACTTCCCAACGCAAGCCCTTAACTTCGCATTCAAGGACTCCTACCAGAAAATGTTTCTTGGAGGAGTGGACAAGGACAAGGAGAAGATGAAATTCTTCTTGGGTAATCTTGCGTCCGGTGGGGCTGCTGGTGGAACTTCGCTCCTTTTCGTATACCCCTTGGACTTTGCGAGGACACGGCTGGCAACGGATATGGGCAAGGCTGCTTCCGATCGTGAGTTCAATGGAATCTTCCATTGCTGCTATAAAATATTCAAGAATGACGGTCTCTCCGGTTTATATCAAGGCTTTGGAGTGTCCTTGACGGGCATCATCGTGTATCGTGGAGCATACTTCGGTCTCTACGACACCGCTAAGGGCATTCTGTTTGCCGACCCGAAGAACGCAAACATCTTCCTGTCTTGGATGGTGGCACAAACAGTAACGATCGCTGCTGGTGTTGTCTCGTATCCCTTCGATACCGTCCGCCGGCGTATGATGATGATGTCTGGACGAGAGGAGGGACAACGAGAATACAAGAACACGTTGGATTGCTTCAGAAAAATCTCCAAGCAGGAAGGCCCGTCTGCATTCTTCAAGGGTGCATTCTCCAACATCCTCCGAGGTGCCGGAGGTGCCCTTGTCCTGGTCCTTTACGACGAATTCAAGAAATTTATGTACTAAACTCTGAACTTCACTGATGCTCCTTAGGCTCTCAGGGATTGTAGAGCTCTGTGTACCATATAGGCATGATGTACACGTAAGTACAGATAGATAGCTAGAGCTAGCCAGTACTGCCAGAAATAGGTGCTCTTTTCGAAATGCAACTGCCCAATCGCAACTGTGGTCGTACTGTGGTACTGTCACTGTGACTCAGGAATGTTTTCCACAACAGCTCTTCCGGGTCGATGAATACAAATACACGGTCACGCCTTGTTTGTTTCGTAATACATTTGTACCAGTAGCTCCACAAGCGTCTGAGCAACTTGTTGTCTTGCCCTCCTCATCTGCCAGTTACTGGATAGCAGTGAGGCCTGGATGTGTGCTGAACGTTCCAAGAACTCGTAGCACGTAAATCGAACAGTCCGTCCAACCCGGTTCAACTGTCGTTGTCTGCAGCTTGTTGTTTCACGCGCAAACAGAGCAATATACAACACAACACCGTCAGTTAGTTCGCGACTGTCGAAGTTTGCTTGAGAAAAGTGAAATTGTGTCACAAATTGCACCACAAACATAGGCAGGATTCCTCGCCCCAGACCTGTGCGTGCAATACGTGTCATACAACCGGGACCATGGAAAGCTACGAATGTGCTTCCATTTATTTATATCGATATAACAAACTAAAGGACGCTTAACCAAGTATTGATGTCTTGGCTTTATTGTCAAAAAACAAACAGCGTGTTTTACCACCCTCCCTTACCAAACAGGAACAGTATCCAACTTGATAACAGGAACAGTATCCAACTTGATTACAGTACATGTATCCCTGCGCTGAGTCTGTGAAGTTGCCCGGAACACACTGACACTACATCGGTGGGCGTTCTTCAAAGCTGCCTTGCATAGTATATAGAGGGCTACCTTGATAGGAATATATTCTGCAGGAGAACGGATCGTTTTGTCCTGTACTGCTTCACCAGAAGGAAACTGGAGCGACATAGTTACATACACTGTACGACCGCACGAGCTCGGCTTCACTAGGTGTATGCATCCAGCTGCTGGAGTCGCTTATTCTCTCACACCCCAAATTTATCGTTTCCCCTCATTCTACAGCCACTTGCACCATCTCCATCGGTTGGGAGTTAGAGCAATGTCTGCGAGAGGGTTCTTAGATAGCGCTGCACAGCGCGGAGGAAGAGGCGGTGGAAGGGAAGGGTTTGAATTCTTTGAAAACCGAAATGGAAATCGAGGAGGCGGCGGACGAGGACGAGGGAGAGGGAGAGGACGAGGAGGAGGGCAGGGTGGCTTTTCGGATGATGGACATTCAGGTGGTAATCGTGGAAGAGGTGGAGGGCGTGGCCGAGGTGGTCGTGGCCGTGGTCGTGGAGGTCGAGGACGAGGACGGGGCCGAGATGATGATGCTAGCGGAGACGGTAACACTCAGACTCCGAATAAACGAGGGAACCATGAAGACTCTAAACGGGGTAGAAATAAAAGGAAGGCTACTGAGGATGAGCCGAAACCAACCATTCTCCCCCAGTTCCAGCCGTACAAATCCCACTTCCAGAAGTACCTTGATCTGGAGAAGGAGGAAGAAGAAGCCGCGGTTAACGAGCGGTTATCATCTTGGCCCATTTCGAGATTACAACAAGAAGGTTATGCTATATTGAATTGCACGGCCAAAAAACATGGGAAGTTCTTTGGAAAACAAGTCGTTCGAATATTTGGACCGGAGGGTTACATCCCGTATCATAGGTTCTCCGATGGAGACATACTAACACTATCCTCCAAGTTTAGGATCACGTCCCTAAAGCAAGTTGACGTCGAAGGTGTAGTAATGATGAAGACCAGAAAATATATTCAGGTAAGCTTCTGAGGACGGGTAACTACTCGGTCCACGTTCATTAAGGATGTAAGTATCCTGCCTTCCTACAGATTGTGGTCGACGACATACCCAACCATCTCCGGGACCAAGAATGGCGAGTGGACAAAGGCACTAACCAAGTAGCGTATGAACGAATGTCTAAAGCGCTTACAACTATAGCATCGGACATGTACAATGGTCCGCGGTGGCTCCGCAATCTCATCACAACGCACCACAAAACTTGGGAGACGGGCTCTGGTAGTTCCGAAGGTGGCGAATCGCTTAATCGCAGCCCTTCGCACATGATTTTTGATGAGACCAGCGACGGCTCCTCTCACGTTGCAGCTGAGCACTGCAGGGAAGTTGCAAGTGCTAGCAGCTTGAACCACTTGAATGCGACGCAAAAGGATGCCGTCGCCAATAGTTTACAGCACCAAATATCTTTAATCCAAGGGCCTCCAGGAACCGTAAGTGTGGTGTGGCTCTCACTTTCGTTACAGCGACCAAAACTAATCGCGCGTGTGTGCGATTCAATTGCAGGGAAAGACAACTACAGCGGTGCAAATCATCAACCATTGGAGGGAGGCGCATCCTACCGCTGGCCCTGTGCTAGTGTCAGCTCAAACGAACGTTGCAGTGGATCAGCTTCTGGGAGGAGTTGATGGTGTTGGACTCAAAGCCGTTCGAGTTGGTCAGCCTGTTAAAGTCGCCCCGGAGTTACGCGATTGCACGCTGGAAGCGCAAATGGAACAGCACCCCGATTTTGCCGAAATTGACCAGTTGAAAGAAGAAATGCGCTATATTTCGCAAAACATCCACACATTCAAAGGTAGAGATAAGGGAATGGCACATGCAAATCTCAGCAAAGGGTACAAAAGGATAAAACAGCTAGAAGAAAAGGTGAGCCACGAAATTGTTGAGGCTGCAGATGTTATATGCGCAACCTGCATAGGTAAGTGCCATTATTGCTTGCACTTGATTTGCAACAACATGGGATCAATTTTTTACGGGATACAGGAGCGGGAAGTGACCTTTTGACCAACAATTGCTTCGGTCTCGTAGTTCTAGATGAGGCGACGCAATGCACAGAGCCAGAGTCTCTTGTTCCATTGATGAGATGCAAACCAGAAGGGCAAGCTATTTTGATTGGTGACCATCGACAGCTACCGCCGACTGTGCTTGCACCGTTGGCACAAGAAGAACTCAGTATTACACTATTTGAGCGGCTCATCAACCTATTCAGATCATCTCCTGAAAATTCAGCTGTGGACAAGCGATCGGCGTACAACACCATGCTTGATATTCAATACAGAATGCACCCGTTGATAGCAGCTTGGCCCTCGAAGGTATTTTATGATAACAAAATCCATAACGGGGTCTTAATTAAGGATCGACGCCCTCCCCCGGGGTTTCCTTGGCCAATGCTACCCGAGGAATTTGCCTCGGGTCTAGTGGGGACCGACAGCGGGCTCTTGCTGAGTCCCATATGCTTCGTTGACGTCACAATAGGTTTTGACGAAAGTAGAGGAAAGAGCAAAGCCAATGACGCTGAAGTTCAGATTGTTTCAAGTGTCGTTAAATCCCTACTTAATCCAAAGCCCGGTGCTCCGGACGCTGTTTCCATGAACGAGCTTGGTATCGTTACACCTTATCAAGCACAAGTGAAAGCTTTGCAGAACGTGTTCTCAAGTATGGGTATTACAATGAAGTCTTACTCGGAGGAGGGAGAAGAAGACATGTCGGATGGAATTGAGGTAAAATCTGTTGATGGCTTCCAGGGGCGAGAGAAGGACGTGATTGTTTTCAGTGCTGTTCGTTCGAACAATCAAGGCAATGTTGGCTTCCTCTCTGATTTCCGTCGTCTAAATGTTGCCATGACTCGTGCTAGACGGGGTATGATCGTCATTGGAAGCTTTAATACATTGAAAAATGATCCTTATTGGCTTTCGTGGATACAGTTTATGAATGAGCATGGATTGACCAAGGATGCAAAGAACCTCATGAACTGGTAGGTACCGAGCCTACAAAGTCTAGATTTGACACCAACAGTGCATTTGATAAACTCCTACATTATATTTTAGGGTGTTGGTGTTCTAAGCATTCCCGACATGTGCTTTCTCGGCAAAGGACCTTGCCTTGCGGGTTTGGCATTGAAGTCCTCTGCGTCATGACATGGTAAAGCAGGCATGCCGGAAGGTAAACATCGATTTTTCGACAGGACTCTTCGTCCTGTCGCTTATCCTCAGCCTCGTGAGGGTCTATTCCTCATACGACCAAATCGGTGCGGTTGCCGCGTTTGTGGATTCAGGGGGCTATTACCACCCGCTGCACACAGGGATGCTTGGTAGTTGTCAGTGTCTACGCGAACGACTAGTAAATTGCGTTACATACGTCTCGGAGATGGCTTCAAGTGGTTAACACCACTTTTCTTCTCTTCGGATTTCTTCTCCTTTTCCTTTTTGGCTCTTTCTTGGCTACGCCGCGCTAGTTCTTCCTGCTGACGTTCTCTAACTTTCCTCCGTTCCTCCTCCAGCTCCTGAACTCGTGAAGGGTCTGCGAATAGTGCACTCTTTCTTTCTTTTTTTAATCCAGGTTTACGGATACCAAATTTCTTCGCCCACCAACCTGTTGCTTCTTCTAGAGCTTTCTTATGCCGGTGCTCTTGTACTTTACTCTGTATATGCGGTTTAATCATCCATACCAGCACGACCTGTGCTACAAACACACATACACCAGCTTTGTGGCCACACTTTTCACTGCTCATTTCCACTCACTAGAGCCAGCAGATAGTAGCCATACTGTTCCAGAAATCCCCAGATGGCTCCTGGAGCATTCTGGATGGAGCTATGCACATCCACCATGGTGTCTTTATGCGCTACGGTGCAACACTATGTTTTTCATTGTTTTCATTCGCTTCCTATCCCTCCTCGAGTATGTTACTTATTATACACTACAAACCATCCCCAACCTAGTAGTGTTATCCATATTAACACTTGTATGAATCAGGCTCTGTAGTTGAATGAAGTTGGAATGGGTTGTTTGCAGCCCCATTCATTCATTACTCTCCTCCACGATCCATGTGTATTTATGCATAGTTAATCGATTGCTTGTATGCACAAGAACTGATATAGTGAATTGGAAAATGTCGGGGATACGACGGCGTACGGGAGGCAAGGAGACAAATTCCGGTACCACCTCCAGCATAGTTCAGGAACAAGTGCATCATGAGTCCTCAACAAATGCTCGACAACAGCAGCAGCAGCAGCAGCGACAGCCACAGCAGAGATCTGCCCAAGTCCCCGTGGCCGGAATCCCCCAAGAAGAAATTGAAAAATACCGCGGACCGATTGGCTGGTGTCGACGACGAACATACCAATATGAACTGACAACGGGGTTGTACATGCTAGATAGATGGGAGAAAGTACTCTTTAGTAAGTGCTGAGTGACGAAGCCCCTTTTCATTGGGCGCAGATTTTGAAACACCTCCGACCGGTATGTTTCTGATTGTACAGATACGGTGTTGATGGGAATTTTTGGAGGACTAAGCTACTACGGTTACCAGTATGTGGATTCTCTGATACAGGGTTATGGACTTTGAGGGCGACACATGTCTTTGCAAGTTAGAAAACGTCAATGTTGGCTTGTATCCCAGTCCGATTTGTCCTTTTAGAGAAACCCAATGTACAAATTTGTGTGCCACGAGGATGGAAAAGTAACAGTGCCTTGCATAGAGTATATAGACAAGAATTGAGCATACCAACTGTTTGAATTCTGTAGTGTAGACAAAGCACACGTCCGCCACCGTCCGCATATCGTATATTAAGCATTACTAAAAGTACAATCACTGAAGTTTCTTCTTTCGGAAATAGTTTTTCAAGTGGATAGTTTGCCATACACCCGAAGCAACACATACAGCCGTTTGCACAATGCTCCACCACTGGACACGGGAATTTGTGCTTTCACTGGTGTCTCTGAACTGGATTTCGCGCTCCTGTAGTGTTCGAACGGTTTACTGTAACTTGACGGAATAGAACATTCAAAACAGGAAGTCATAACTTACCTGCTGATAGGATTGCGATTTGATGATGTCCTGTACTTTATCGTTAAGCTTTCTCACTTCTAATGCCAGGGTAGATAAATGCTCCTTCTTTGCTACATCTTCGTAGTTGATAGCTGTCGATCCGACATCCAGTTGCAATTCAAACTTCTGCGGTTCAATTGAACGAAAATTAGAATACATCTAATCGAGAAGTGCGCCGTTACATGACCACTTACAAATTGACGAGGTTCTCCAAACCATCGTGTGTTATTTGTGCCTAAGCAGATGCTATGCTCACCTGCTTCATGCGTAGTGAAAGCAAAGCGACCCTGGAATTACACATAACACACTAGTGTATCTCACCCAACTAGACGGCGCCTATATAAAGTTTGCTTACCTCTTTCGTCAAGGTTCTGCTCATTTCTAACTTCCCTAAAGGACTGGTCACAACCACGCGGATACCCTGCAGACACACTCCAAGTTACTTCACGAAACCAAATCCAACTAGAGGAAAAACACTCATACCGTTTCTGTAAACCCTGGTTCGCCCCACTCCTTGACGTCAGGATTTTCATAGCGGGCTACAATCAAAGTTTCTTCAGCTGTATCTTCCAAGAAACATCGTTGCTGGCCTTCCGTGATGTAGAAGTGAATTCCTTCCGTTCCTCTGATAACAAACCCGAAAACGACCGCCAACAGCACAGCGATCGACAATGTCCTACTCGGTGCTCGCTGACCGAAAACGTAAGCCATTGTGCTCGAAATTAAGCCTTCTAGACTAAGTCTCTCCTGAAATGCGTCAAAGCGGCTAGATCACACACGGACCCTACGACGGGGATTTCAGCTTCCATACCACTTAAATGGCTAGGAATAGGCATAATCAATACCATTGTAATCGGAAAACTTGCCTATGTGTGTGTGCTCCTAAAAAACACCAGAAACACACCCTGTATATGGGTCCAACAAAAGATTGCCGTCTCCAGGAAGGAGTTGCCACTTGGTGGTTATTTTCCAGTTCATCGTCCATTTACCACTTAAGCTTATGTATATTGACACGTCGTAGAACTGTCCCCTTCATCTTATACGAGTGCATGGAATGGATGGGTGAATCTGTGGCACTGTTCATCGCATTCTAGCTGCGTTATTGAACTTGGGTGCCCTGGACGAACAACGAACATTGTTCATTGAGATTCAAGGAAGCTTTCCAACTCGTCTGCGCAGGGACAAGCATGCACGAGAACAGTCTCGTAAGTAGGTCTTTCAACCAATGGTTGTGCTCGCTTGTTCATTGGCACGGCTTCGCGTCGATACAGCTAAGAGTACCATGGGTAGCTTTCGGTAAACGTCATTCTGGCAGCTAAGCATTGGACACTTGGTACTGAGCACTCAGTGGCGTCTCACGCGGATAAGTCTTTCTTGAAAGATGTTAAGTCGAGAAGAACGCGCGAATGAGTTCAAGAGACATGCGCAAGAGACAGCCGATCGAACTAAAACTGCTGGTAGTAGACCAAGGCAGTTTAACCCGAGGTCGTCTCTGGTAAGTCCAATGATCTGTTTCGCGTTTATTCGCCACGTAGACGCGTTATCCATTGTGAAATAATTTTGCATTTGGTGCGACAGCGTAGCCGTGATGGGTGGCGTCAGAGAGCAGCTTCTTCAGGCGAGAATTCGGCGTCTTCAGCGGGCTCCTCCCCCAAACCTGCTATCCCACAGGAACAAAGAAGTTTCATGCGGAGTAAGCTCATCCTTTCGTAATCAATTTCATTTTCGTCGTGGAAACGTGTCTTGTCGATTGGTTTTACAGAAATATTCAAGAATTTTGTTGGCGGTAACCTGGAGAAAGCCAATTCTAAACCAAGCCCAGGGCATACGAGTGAGGGTGGGTCCACTCCCACAGAAGAGGAGGCTAACGAAGGCGCGCCAACGGATGAACATAAGAGGAATAAGGTTTCCCTTTTGCAGCAAAATTCTCAAGGGGCGTCTAGGTTTTTCCTGAACACTAATGACGACACTAGCGAAAGCGACGACGACAGTGGATCGCAGAGTTCCATCCGGGTCCGCAAGGATGGCGACACTACTGCTAGTAGTTCTTCAGTCGGGGATACAGAATCGAGGTTTGTTGCAGTTTACAATGGCGTGCGTTCATTTTCTACATCCACAGCAGCTACCGACGGGAAAGAGCCAGAGAAGAGACCGGCCAGCAGCAGCTTTAATGGTGGTGACCCTCTCCATAACGGCCCAGGATCCCCCCGGGGTGGTAGACATCAAATCAATGGACCGCATAATGGTTCCCAAGCTAGTCCGATGCGTGTGACGGAAAATGCGCATCCGGCACTCCAAAATGGCTCTCAGTCGGCTCGCTTGAGCACGGTTGCAGAAAGTGAGAGCGTGGAGGGGAGCAGCGATAACAAAAGCGAGTACTCAGAATCCAGAGATAGCAACAACCGAGCTCAAGAACCCTCCACAGAAATATTAGCTAAGTCGTTTAGCAATCCGTCTCGCCGATCAGCGTCCACGAACACTCGCGTACCTGTATCAAAGGAGGAAGTTGACGCTTTTGAGCAGCGGATGAGCCGTAGCTTAACGGCGCTAGAAAAGCTGGAGTCATATAACCAAAGCTTAAAAAATGAACTGGACATGAAATGGCAAAAAATCTCTTCTCTCCAATCTCAGCTTCAGGAGATACCTAAGTCTATTCGAGACCAGCTAGAGAATTATAAGACAGAGTACGACTTGTATACAGTTACTCCCCAAGAACGAGACTGGGAGAATAGCGTCCTGCGCCAACTGAAAAATGACATCTTGCAAGAAACTGAGGATGAACGTATACAAATGGAAAATGAATTGCGAACCTTAAGAGACGCCATCCAGAGGGTTGAAGAGGATTCGATAATGTCTATTCTAACCAACTTCTTGTTGGTTCTTCTAAGTTTTTTCTTGGAAGGCTTCAGTTGGGTTACTTCGAAGGCACGAGTAATAATTGATCCACTAATCATATCTACAGTAGGGATTTTAGCAACAGCTAAACATCGATGCTGCAGTAGGTCTGCATCGAAAAAAGGCAAGGAAGCTACAACTACAAAGATGAGCACCCGCAAGAAGAAGCGGCGAGGAAGCCGAAGAGACAGTTTTAGTGAGGCATCCACTTCTTCGGTGAATTCGCAGGACGAAAGCGAAGATGATGACTCGAAGAAAAACGAGGAACGAAGCGACCGAGCCATTTCCGCATTTGAAATGAATGAGCGGAGTAGATCACATTCTATTGGCCAATCCAGCGTTCCATCTCGAGGTTCCAGTAATCATGCCGACTCGCATCCACAAATGGCTGTTTACAGACGGTCTTCAGGAAGACCGGGCGAGTTCCCTGCGGCGGCACCAACACCACCCCCTCCGAGCCAACAACATTACGGCGGAATGGCAAGAGGATACCCGAGGCAATACGATGCATATGGAGAGCGAGCGTTGCAGCCGACACATTTGCCCTATTACTATCAGCAAGACCCATACCGCGTGCCCTCTTATTATGCGCCATATAATGCCCCAGCTCCACCACCGCAGGAAGGTAACTTGGCAAATCACAGTTCGCCCTTGGGCGCTCCACAATGGCACCCTCGGGACAATGTTGATACGAATAGGGGAATGCACTCTTCGCCTCAAGATTTTGGTGTTGCTGGTTCACGGCCGATGACGTCGGGGCCGATGTATCCCAATGATCGAAGAGGATATCCCCAGGGCGCCTTTGGACGACACCACTTGCCTCCACCAGACCCTGGAGGAAGTCAACCAAATATTGACTCCTATGGTGCAATGGCTCCTCCGCGGTATCCGGCGCGGAATGGCGGTTGGTAGCTTTAGCTTTTGGACATGTCGTTCTCAGGGCTAGAGATTTGAAAAAATGAAATCCCGGAAGCCCCACTTTCGATAACACACTCGTGTCCCCCTTCAATAGCGTATACTTGGCCTTTTGTAAGCCACTTAACAGGTGTTTGTCCGCTCCCAGAAAGTACAAGGCAAATGGATGGATGGGAGAATTTTATGATTGTGATTCGTTGATACTGGGCCAAATCGATTCGGTAAAGGATGAACTCTGAAGTCCCTGGTTGGTACTTCACGGTTCTGGCATCAATTCGTTCGCCAGCAGATATGGGAACATGGTTCATGCTGCACTTCACGACTTACACATGAGGTACCAAATTGTTCAATGTACTATGGAGCATATCATTTCTGACGTACTTATACGTGAGCATAGAACAAAGCGTTTGAACATCCTTAAATTTCCCTGTTAATCCGGCGCGGACAACATTATCTGAGCAAGCCATACACTCTACACAATCCCCCTTTAGGTACGCATGCGGTTCGTTCGGTTCCATGAACAATGATTGGCCTGGATCCAGTTGGACATAGTTCAACCAATAAGGCGCAAATATGCCTATGTCAAAAGGAAAATCACTATGCAATCGTAAGGCAATCTGGTCGGAGATGGAGACGTTGGTGCTATCTTCTCTTTTCAGCCTATCCATCAGTCGTTGAACTGCTGCTGTCGAAGCGGGCTCCTCTGATGAAATATATTCTTCGAATAGTTTTGCGGCAGTTGCTCTAGCCTTTTCGCCATCACATTCTTCTTCCATAACATGGTCTTGGAATGCTTCGAAGGATCTTGGGTTCACGAGCTCCATCAGTTCAGGCGTTCTTCGAAATTCTTCGAGTATACTCTTTTTCGGTCGGAAACCACAAAGGGCTTCAAAGTTGCTTAACGCACAGGCCAATTCAGGTTTGTGGTTTGGATCCTTATAAATATCAGGGTAATCGTGGTGAAGTCTCTTGGCTAACTCTTTGTCCGGATGTGCCTGTAGCCGACCCCGCAATACAACACGCAGGATATAAAATAATTCGGAAGTTGCGGGACAACCGTACCTGGATGGACAGAGCTCTATTAACTGACAGTACCTTAAACATGAATGGAAGAGTGCAACTGCTCTGTTGGTTATTGCGCCCGTGTCCCTGCAGAAGTAGGAGGATCTTGGACCTTGCTCATCCCAAGATGCAAAAGTTCCACCGTGTTCACTTACTTCCAGCCATTCATCCAAAGTTATCTTGGATCCATCTTCCATTACTACCTTCGACGGACCATTTGGATGCGTCCCCATCCTGAAGAATGTAGCCGAATGCATCATCGAAGCAGTAAACCTCCATTGTGAATTCGCTCTGACGTACCATAGCTCCGCGAATGGCTTTCCACGGTTCTTCTCCACGAGGGAGGGATCCTCTTCATTTGCGGCCTGCACACACCCAGCCACCACAAGGATTTGTTCTCAACTCGCCGAGTAGCAGTAAAAAAATCGAGCGAGAAAGAGACTATCCTTACCTGGAATTCAGCCACCAAACTCTCTTCTGCGGGCTTTCCCCAAGGGTAGTTCTGAACGTGGCAACTCAGTCGATACATCTCTTCAGCGCTATCACTCCCCCGTTCTTCTCAAGAGCATGTCTGGCCAACTACTCACGCAGGTGGACAACACAGATTGATTGGAATATGTACGTCAGCGCACGACTAAACTTCAAGTTGAGCCGATCGCGTTGTCATACCAATATGATACAAACGATTGTACGTGGCACAAATTGACGCAACACAGAGGAGCAAAAATCAGAATTTGTTTGCAGCAAATGGCTCCGAATAAGTTCGAACGGACGGATCCTAACTCTGGTGTTATTATTTGGTGTTGGTAATCGTTCCACACACTGGCAAGTAGGGTTATAGAAAGCGGCGAGTTCCGCCTCAAGCATACAGCTACATTCAGTGAATGGAACTACGTTGACGCCTATCGGACGCCGGAATGCCACAAAATCCCCTGTGTCTCACGGAGCTCGGCGCAATTCCTTGTGTGATCCTCGGCGAGAGCCAAGTGATCCGTTGTCACCGCTTTGTTGCTGTATCTTAGGAAGCATGTTAGAACTCCTTGGCCGACTGACAGCACTCAGAGACTTTGGCTCCTTACGAGGGACGACCTCGCTCTGTCGTCGCTCCTCCCGAATAGTATCCTTACTCTGACGGCGATGACCATGTGGAGTGGATGCGCTCGACTTTCTGCGACTCGTACCTCCATTCTTTGAAGATGAACTTCCTTTCCTTTTCAACGCGGTGGGTGGGGTTGACGCCGTTGACTGCCTTCTTTCGGAAGAGAAGCTGCCTTTCCGCATCTCAGACAGGTTGGCCGCACTGTACGAGGCCTTTCTATTGTATCTGTTGTTTGAGAGGACTTCACCCGTTGGGGACAATTCAAACGCTGATTTATGCCTCTTGATTCTGCTCTCTGCCTCGGGGTGCAAATGAACTTCCGCAAAGTTGCTGAATAGCACTTCATGCAGTCTATATTCGGTTTGGAATAGTATGCACACCTTTTCCGCCTTTGTTACCAGTTCATGAGGTCCTGTTATTTCTTCTGCCATGATTATCTTGCTAAGGACCTCAACAAGTTTCAACTTTGCTTCTGTAGGGAGAAGATCCCACGAACATCCGTCCAGAAAGATTGTTGCCCCTTTCTCTTCCACTGTTTTTCTCGATAGTGTGACGGTGTACCACTTAAGAATAGCGTTCAAAGCTGCCTGCATCAAAGTTACTCGAGCTAAATCGTTGCCTACATCTGCCCATTTCAGCTTCCTCACTATTTCTAGTGCCATTGAATGATGTTTCGGCTTCTGCTTCTCCAAATGCGCTAACTGAAATCTCTTGGTCGAGGTATTTACTGGGGGTGTCAACACTGGTTCACTGAACTCATCATCGAAGTCGAATAGTGATTTCTCCACATCGACGTCCGTTGCACGTGCCGCTGCTGGTTTTTTCCCTTTTGCCTTGCTTTTTCCACCTGCTTTGCTAGCTCCCTCCCCATGTGTAGACCCCTCTTCGTCGTCAACGATAACAGGAACGTCTGTATCTACTTCTGGTTGCTCCTCTTGTTTTCTTTCTTCCTTTTCCAACTGACGGCGCTTTCTGGCTCTACAATACAAGTACACGAACCCCAAGAACAGTAGGCAACCAAAGATTGTCCCCAGAAGGAGGATTAGGTTGTTTTCTATCCATCCTCCGAACCCATCGTCTTCTAAAGACCTTCCCGGAATCGGTTCTTGGTAGGAAAATCGTAGATACATTACAGTGGTACGTGCAGTCCATACCCTACGGCTGGGTCACTTCAGACAAAATAGCAAGGCCATTGGTACATAACTTGGATTTGGCTTTCTCTCTTGGTCGCTGTATCTCAATGCTGTCAATGATACATGTGTTACACCGTTTGTAGCTCGTTGCAATAAATAGGAAGCCGGCGAAGCCCATTCCGCACGTTGTTGACTCACACCAGCGCTTGGATAGAAGTGCTAACAACATGAGTATATCGCAATAAGCGGATAGCATGTGCCGATTCATACTGTATGACCTTGTGTGTATATTTTTCTTTGGCAATTATTTGTCTACAAACTTTCTCCAAGCTCGCTGCCTCGGTTGCTTCTTCCCTCGTTCCACAAGTCCACGATGGTAGACCATGTTACGAAACCGCTCGTTAACGAGATTAGTCGTTGCAGGTGTAGAAGGCATCGACCTCATGCTATTCGTCAGTTCCTCCGGCAACGGTACTTGTAGCCGGTTTTGTTCGTAAGGCCTGCGGCAAAATGAATTACGTGCTAATATCCGGGTCTTCAAACTAGGCAGCATCAAAAACGTACATTTCTTTTCCTCCGCGTTTAGACTTCAAAGCCTTATGTTTCTCCTCGGCTTCTCGTTGTAACTTTCGTGCTTCCTTCTGTCGCTTTTTTCGGTTTTCTTCTCGGTCGAGCGACTTGGCTATTTCTTCCACTCTGCAGTGACAAAGACAGTTTATTATATAAATGACACAACACGACACTGGCAGAACGACGAACCTATCAATCTGTTCATGCAATTTCCTTTCTTCTTTCTCCTGTTGGATAGCCGCCTCTTTTTCCTCGTGTCTCATACGCCTATTAACCTGGACCCTGGTTAACCTGTTGCATGAAGTCGAAGGGTTTGCTGAAAGATTCATCGATGTGTCATCGGGTGTATCCTCCTCGCCTCCCTCTTCATGATCTGAGGTATCCAGTCGGTTGATAAACTCAGGATCACGCCGTTGTCTTTTCATGTTCCGTTCAATAGTGTCTTCCTTCTCCAGTTCTTCAGCCACTGCTTCTCCCATGGCATCTTCGTGGTCTTCATAGCTAGGATTATAGCTCGCGCCTGGATGAGCTACTGCAACAGCCGGTATATCGGGTCTCGCAGAGCCTTCACGGTAGCTCTTGCCTCCCTTTTTCTTGGTTGTTTGTTGTTTAGACTGGATGTTGGATCCCCACAGGTCCTGAAGGTGGAAATCATTTACGGGTGCGTTAGGCCGCAAGCTTGTATCAGATTCGGTTTTCTTTGTAGAATGCTCGTGAGCAATCCGGTACTGACGCTTTTGTGTCTTGGCAAGGAACTTCCGCTTTTCCTTCTCCTCTTTCTTGGAGCGGGGCGGTGACGGGTCTCGTTTAAAGACCTTGACATTAGACGTGGATCCACCGGCGAGCACATTTTCTTCAGAATGCTTATTTGAAGTCTGAACTGTTTTATCTTCATCGCTTGAATCACTTAGTTCATCCAAAACCTCATGCAAATTTGTTTCCTCCGCTGGTTCGAGAGGGTCACTGCCCTCTCCGCCCGAGGACTTATACCGAGGCTGACTATCTCTTCTACCTGGACCAACCAGCAAATGACACGCACAACATAATATCAACTATATGAAAACTTGAGAGTCATATTGTCTCCGATATTCTCCACACGTACCTTTTGTATCTACTGCGAAAAGCTCCTCATTCCTGCTTTTAGTTAAACTGTCGTCTTGCGCAAGTTTTTCTGTGTTGGGTTCTAAGAGCTCCTTGTCCACTCGTTTCTCACGGGATCTCTCCCTCCGTTTTCTGTTGGTTGAGCGGCCTCGTGGCATTGTATTCGAGGATATACAGGCACTATGTAAACTTCACGCAGCAATGACGCTACACCACGTTCAATATGGCTTATACTGTCCCAGTTAAACCACTACTCCCACAGCGAAGAAGACAGTAGGAGTACCAAGCACTGAACCAACAATATGAAGTGTAAATCGACCTGTTATTCCCTGATACCAGCAATATCGCCGTCAGTATGTCGTGTGTGTGTCACTATGGCTCAACTTCAACTTGAAGTTTGGCCATCTTGTAGCCCTACTGAGCCATGTTTCATGAATTAGCTGTATTTGACCTACTTCCAGGATATTAACCGGGTCAATTTTGATATTGGAACAGAATAAGACTGTCTTGGTTTTCTTGCACCATATGGCGAGAGGGGGTTAACCAGCGAATTCGGGGACCACGAGGCTCCCAAACTGCTAGAGATACGAGTGAATGATGGCGACTTGTAGAGTGGCATGTGCATAACAAGGGCAGCAAGATAGCTATGCTCTTGTGTGGCTGATCATGTCGGCGCAAAGCGAATCAGCATCATCAAGTGGTACGCGACAATGGGTTCTTCCAAGAAATAGTAACTACCGCGAACAAATATGAAACGTGATAATGCAGGTCATAACGGTGAAAAACACCAGGACGTTACGAATGGTGTCAGTGATACCAACAAGTCCAATGATGTCTCGGAGCAGGATAAGGACGAACGCATCGCACAGCTCAAGGCTCACGTCAGCGAACTTGTCGCGGAAAACGAGAGACTCAGAGATTCTAGCTTCGCCATCCAGAGGAGGCAGAGAGCAGACATCGATACCCTAAAAGCAGAAAAAGAAGAGTTAACTTATCTACTGGAACAAGCGACTCAAGACTTCGGAGAAAGCTATACCGCTACCGATGAGGATTTGGGGACTCATGGGTTGGAGGAAGAGGTTCGTTTTCCTTTTCTGAACAGGACCTGTAGTAAAATATGGTGGCCCCTTTTTGCAATGCAGAACAAGACCCTACAAGATGAAAACGAGGAATTGAAACGCGCCCTGAGAGACAGGGAAATGACGCTGGCTGAGGTGAGTGCTTGTTCCTTCCAATGCTACCTGACACAGATATTCCAGAAACGGATACTGTCTGATTGCAGACAAAAGTTGAATGCGCCCGGCTGAAGCAAGTTCAAGAGGACATCGAAGTTTTTGGTTACTCGGAATACCATGAGCCGACAAGCCCTGGAGGAGTGGACTTCCGTACTGTTGAATATCAGCCTTCAGCATTTGTTGTGACCGAGCAAGAACGCTCGTTCGTAGACAACAGTAAGCGGGGCGTAACCAAACGGTCTCCAAATCGTTCAGGAACGTCGATATTTCAAAGGTTTTTTTCTGGCAAGAAGAGATCCTCCCATTAAGGGCTTCAGAATTGAGAGCTAAGCTCTTCATTCAAAGTAGCAAAATGCACGCTGCCCAGGCGTACAGCGGCATGACTAAGTTATCAACGCAATTAGTAAACGTCTCATATAACGATAGCCACGCTGAGTATTCTAACAGAATATAGCGATAATGCGCTGCAACGCCCTCACCTGGAGACTGTAGTGGCGATGGGGCAGTTTCTGTTGTCGTCAGCCCGATGTGCTGACATGCATGCGAAGCCTGATCACACATGCCGAGAAAACTCTTGTTCTGATGCAGCAAAGAGCGAACGTCGGATGCATTGATCAAAGTGGATGAAGCGAAAAGAATGCTAAGGAGGGAGGCCATAGTTCCCTCAACGGACTTGCGCCCAATAGAGTCAGGGACCCGCCTCTTGAGTGTCTCTCTGGACCTGTATAGAGAAGGCTATCCATCGATAGAGTAAGGTGAGTATATTGAAAATACACATACTTGCTCACAAAACCAATCCATTTCGATTTCCCGGCTAAGGACCCCACCATGGCAGCCTGCATTCCCAAACCAGTTTCGGTGTTCGGATATGACACCCCAGTACTTACCGTGTAACTTACCGCTGCGTCGCCGACGCCTAGTGAAAGGATACCCGCGGAAGATGCAATGCTAACCCACACCATCATGCTTTGCGGTGTGTGTGCCGAAGGATGGTTGTGGGGCTCTCCAATGATCTGTCCTGAGCCTGGCAAACACGCAATGGACACGGCAGTGAGCCAAACCGGCAGTGCACACCCTAGAAGGAGATATATATGAGTCAAAATAACATATCCCTCATCCCTTATGTCTGTGGTAGGAGAATCAACTTTTACATTCACTGATTAACTCGATGACTTATTCAATCCGGACCACCTACCAGTAAATTGCGACATGAATGTGTGTATAGACTCCCAGTACCCCAAAATCCTAAGCATTTCCAAGATCAACAGTCCCTGGAGAGCCACAACAAATGCTAACTGCATACAGCGGTGTTCCATGATAATTCCGGGAACGAACATAGCCACTGCGACCACATGGAACACCTTGCGAATCACGATGTTTGGCACATGCGTCCTTAAGTAGTCGCCACATGTGGTCCCAGGCCGAAGTAATTCGATCAATACAAGCAGCCATATCGCCCAGTAACCGATCAATCCTAGTCTCCACCAGGACGACGTCAGAAAAAAGTATATCCAGCGGAACGGATCGGTGTATACGATTGTGTTTATAATTATTAGCTGGGCTAGTGCAGCACAAAACCATAAGCCTGCTAGCAACGCAAGCCGGATACGGTGCTGCTCACTTGTGATGGAGACGACCACGAACGGAAGAGCCAAGGTGATAAAGAGGATGCAGCTAAACTGAAAAGCAGCAGTCACCATAGGCATTTCTGACAACGATCCAGCTTCAGTGTGTTGCGACGCGGTAAGTTGACTCCCTTCTACTAGAAGAGCTGTAGCTTGAGTAAACGCGTCACGCAGGAGAGTTCTCCACAAAACTGATCCTCCCAAAAAAAGACCGGCAAAAATACCTTGTGAAATAATAATTGCTTCTTTCCACGATATGGCTCCGATCGTTCCAGCGAGACTGTCCAATTTCGTAGCAACTAAGACCGTTAATTCCGAAAAAAATATCGTGCTAGGCCATGTTACCATTTCACTTTGGTAACTCAGAGCCAACAACAGTGTCAACGTAATTAATGATGAAACCAGGGCACTCTGCAGTTGACTAAGAAATCTAGCCTTAGACAAGACAATGTAACACAGGTATGACATGCTTGACACAAGTAGAGACTGTAAAACCAGTAACGAGAAATCCAGGGAATGCGACCTAGAAAACTCCTCCGTGACAATGTCGGAATCATGATAGTACCCTGCTCGAAGAGCGCGCTAGTCAACAGAGGCATGTAGTCAACGATTTCCCCCATTCATGTATACATACGTCGCGACAATTTAGTGTAGATGAGTACTTTAGCGATACTCAACGCAACCAGCGGTACTCCCATGATGCTAGCGGTCATTCCATGTAGGGGTGCTCCTGAAGTGATGTTCGGGGACCGCCTTGTGCTAACACTGCGTAGATGGTAAACATACGAATTTCCAATTGTCAATGCGCCATGCAGTGAAACATTCCCCATTTCGTCGCCCCACGTACTTGTACAAGAACCCCTGTTGAGTGATGATTTCCGTGCCCGAAGCTAGTAGACAAACACACCATAAATACTTTGCCAGTTCGCCATAAGTTTGGAATTGGGTCGAAGTTTCCTCCAGTGAGCTTTCATACTCACCTGCGGCGAAAAGGGAAGTTTCAAGCGCACTTCAGTGACTTTTTGAATAATGCATGCAACTCACGTTGTTCAGCCGTCATCGGGCCCAGGAAGGGTCTCGTCTCCAAAATTCTCCAAGTGAGGTACACGACTAGAAGTGCTTCCAGATGGAAATACAGCGACACGGTGACGTAGTCTTGCATCTTCCGGAGAGAGCGTGTTATGCAATCCATCATGGCACTACATTCACCCTTTGGAGCATTACAGAGTACCAATAGTTAAGCGTGGAAGGGTCCTCGCCCCTTAAAAACAGTCCACTACATCCGCTACAACACAGGAAGTAAGTTCTAATACCCCTTTGCCTTTGATCTGCTTGCTTCTGTGTTGGTCTTGCTGTAGCATGAAGTGATGGAAATGGAGACGGTGCAGAACCAGGTGAATTTACAACTACAACCCCCTTTTCCGGACCAGCAATGGTTCCCATGTGTCTTAGCATCATTTATTGAATATTCAGGAAGCAGCGTATAGTTTGTGAAGCTCAAGGGGAAGACTCTCCCGGAAGAGTTGACTCCTTGCCAGCATACAGTGGGGGAAGCTGGAGCTCATCAGATGTCTTATTTCATTGATGTTATCGTGGTAAGTTCTGACGTCACTAGTTCACGAAAGCGAAGCTTAAGCAGCGGAAATGCCTCCTTCAGTTGTCATTGGCTCTGTTTCCGGTTCCTCTCCCTTATTGTACTGCACAAACCACTCAGTGCGGTCGGCGTCCAGTCGCTCCGCAGACATTATACTGCGTAAAATCCATTCGGTAGTGGTCACGGGTACATTGTCATCTACTCCGTCGATCACTTTTCCAATCTTTGCTTTCGTTTTCTTCCCAACAATGATGGCGTCCAACGTTTCGGTTTCCGGTGAAGAGTGCTGGATACACCGACCGCCAGCTGCTTCTACCAGGCTTTCGAGATCTTCCTTAGGAAAATCAGAAGACACTGATTCATGGATGAAAAAGAGCTTTCCAGAAAATAGTTCTCCTTTCATCTCCCTCAAACGTTTGTGGAATTCTTCACTGGCAGACTTACTTGCCGTTTGCGGTCGAACGGATGGGTCAATAAAGCGTTTGAAAGAGCTGACGCTAGCCTCGTAGTCTCGCTCGTATATCGGATAGCCGGCTTCGAGAGAACGGTACGCCCACGCAGGTTCCAGAATCCACGCACCTTTCGCAAACGCATATAGGAGTTTGAGCGTGCGTTGGCAACGCCCACCGATAATCAAGTGAGTGATACTCTTTGGGTCTTCGCTAAACATGAACTGCCTCTCTTCGTCCTTCCCAAAATCGCGGAAAGACAGTGTTTGAACGGTATCGGAGAGTACTGCGTCGTCACACTTTGTAACCCCAACGATTGCCGGCCGCTCAGTCTCGGATTCGCGTAAATCAACCTTAGGAACCAACTTCTTAGCCACCGAAGCCTTTTTAGTAGTCGCTCCAGTTTTGGTTTGAGACTTGGTCGTCGTGTCTGCCCCTACTGCAGCTGATTTCGCCTTCGTTTTGCTCTCTCCTCTCTTCTTTGAGGATGACGAACTTCTTTTAATAGGTTTCTCCTTACTGGAGCCACTAGATTTCTTCGCTGAGCTTTCGCGAGAGCGGGAGTTGGTTGCTTCCTTCTCTGTGTCTGCCTTCTCCGCACCCGAGGCTTTCGCACCGGTAGACTTCTTTACGGTCGGTGGCGTCTTTTTCGACGCCGACGACGCAGTTTTCGAAGGTTCTTTGTTCTTCGATGGTGTACTCGACTTGCTGTTAACGGATGTTGGGGTCGATTTGGATGCTTTCGCTTTTTCATTCGACCAGATGGCTGAGCTGTTCATCTCTTCATCATCATCCTCGTCCTCATCGCTGAAAATCTGAGCGGGGGACTTTTGTTTCTTAGGGTTTGATTTTGGAGTGTCTTTCTTGGATGAAGCGGAACTGGCTCCACTACTAGTCCGACGCTGTTTCGATCTTCCTGATGCGGGGGTCTTGGAAGCGGTGTTCGCGTCGAGTTCTTCCAATGGTCCGTTTTCTCGCTGCGAAGATGAGAATTTGGCATCCTCTGGATCTCCAATGTTCTTTCCAGATTTTACCAGAGTAGYTTTGGATCTTCTTCTTTTCTTTTTGGAGCTCGTCGGTGTGGTCGTATCTTTCGATATCTCTAGCGAGTAGGGGGTTTCTTCTAAGTGTTTGTTGTCTTGCATACAGTCGTTAACCCACAACACGCTGACAATCTTGACGTCCCCTTTCTTAAGAGCAGTCTCTACATTTTTATCGTCAGCGAGGGAGCTCGCATCCCCTCCGTCATGACATATCAAATGCGTGGTTTTACGCTCAACGCGCTTGTGGATTGTTGCCCCCAGCGCTTCCAGCACTGAGGAGACCGTTTGTTGGGTGTCAATATCATCTTCAATTTTGACGGACAAGCATGCATTGACCCCAGCAAGTGCCCTGAAGTTCGCAGAATTATTTGAACATAGTTTACCCGCCAGTAAATGGAATGAAAGTACACGTACCCTTCATAGTCGTCCTTTTCGCTCCCCATTGCGCTTGTTTGAGTTGTACAATTCAAATGGAACTCCTCTTTTCAGCAGACCTACCTACTCTCTGTGCTATTTAAGAGGTTTCAGTGTAGTATGCCTCGGGTGTACTTAATTGGTCAGTACGTCACTTGCATACAAGCCGGTGAACTAGTTCATTATTACTCCTCCTGGCTGCTTTCTAAGCGTGGGGTTGATTTGAATTATGCCTTGTGAAGCTCGGTGAAGTTTTCGATCCGATTCTGAATCGGCGATTCAGCCTGGTATGGCAAACAAAAGTGACGAGCCTCCAATTTAGGCTTGCATGGCAAACAAACGTGACGAGCAGGTACACACTTGTAGGACGGATTCTTCTACTTCTTTCCGTCGAGGTTTTACTCCTGTCTGTGCCGTTTACCGTAGAGGATTCTGTTAGGGAAGATACTGTAGTGGTAATACAAAGAATAGCAGTGTAGCACTAAGTGTACTATTTGAAAGCCACCACACTGTCAGGCACCCTACGTCGAGACACTCAGTAGGGTTGTGCCACTTCTACATCATGGCGAATTCTCATTCGTTGGCATTGCTCGGACAGCTTCATAATAACAGTCTCTTCTAGGCATTAAAATAATGTCATAATAGTACTTTACTGGTTCATGGCTCAACGGAAGTTTGACCTTGTCCATCAACCATAGAATGTTCACACCCGTGTTGTTTTGGCAGCTTATTTCACCTCGGTTGTAACAGTGGACGTTGATTGCTTCCCCTGTGTACGTCAAGTTAACAAATCTGGTGTTGTAAGACTCATGGAGCCGAATTGTTACGTTCTTGTACTCCTCTGGTGCTGGACAATCCTTTGTAAACCTCTTAAACATGTGCGCCACCTGAAGATCGATTTTGTCAGGGTAATTGTTTCGAAGGGGGTAGCTGTAGCTCATGTGGAAACACATTTCAAATAATGGAACACACAAAAGCGCAATTACCACGCCATTCAGCGCTTTTTTATTTATCTCCTGATCGAGTACCGGCATTCTTGGTGCTCTCGGGGAAAGAGTACACAAAAGTGTAGAAAAAGCGCAGTCACAGAGGGCAGGAAATTCGGAATGTACAGTATATTTCCTCAAGTCACCAATCGCGATGGGCGTCGAAACCAACGGCGCAGAATATTTCAGATACAGTAGGACCATTCCGACCAATAAATGTACAAAACGCAGGCCGTACTCAGAGTCTCAGCCCGAGCACCTCAGCCTACCCTGGGATGAAGAATTGTTCTGTTGTGAAGCTCAGCTTCGGGTCGCCCCGGGTCCCCGATAGGCATTTTCCATACGACGACTCCTTATTTTACGCTCAGTATCGGTTCGGATTGAATATGTAAGTCCCTGGATACAGCTGGAGGGTGAGTGCTACATGATTCGCGGTGCTAGAAGACCTCCCCCCCTTTGGTCTCGGACATTCACAACCATGACGGAGGGCTCCTCGGACTCTAGAAGCTCTATGTTGGGCATCACACGCTCCGCAAAGCCCCATTTGCTTTCCGGGAACGGTATCAACTTGTACGCGAATACACTCCCCGGTTTCGAAGGGTATCTCAAAAATAGGTAAGTCCTGCGAGAGCTCTGGGAACTCTTCAGCGAGCAATTTCATAAGTTAAATATTTTTGGGGAACATACTCTAAATTAAAGCCGTTATTTTTAGCGTGTTTGTGTGCACTTATAGATTCCTTCCGGGTTGCAGACCTGAAGATTTCATCGTCAAGGAAATTAGACCCGATGGCACCATCTGTGAAGAGTCGGAAATGACCAAGGATATCCCAGATCTGCCGTACGAGTATACGCAAGCGGCCGAAACGGCAAGGGCCCTTGAGAATGAGGCAACAAAACACCAGTGGAATGGAGATATGGATGACTGTTTGGAGGTGTTGCAACAAAACCTGGGTGCCAATGGACTGATCCAACTCCATCAGTTTGCAATTCGTATAGCAGAATGGAAGGGCATAGTGGTACCCCAATTCTACAAGGATGAATTCATTGCCAGCCTCAATAAGGCGAACTTACCCTCCCACTCGTTTCTCTTCCCCAAGGGAGGCTTGGATAGAACAACCCTGACCGAAGATATCCGCACTACTTCAGATATGGAATTGGTTATTCGGCTTCCGGAAGAGATGGAATCTAGCAAGCACCTACGAGGACAATTGCGGCGCTCGCTTGGGCTTTATCCCTTCCTAAACAGTGATCTGCTTCGAGTGGACGAAGTCAACACCATTGACATCTACTGCAACAGCGGTTCCGCACAACGTTCGAATAAATGCCTAGGGGTAAACTACGATGCTCAAGTAGAAACGCTTCAGGAATTTGTTCCTTCCGTTGACTATTTCCTGCTGCTCTTGTACATGGTACGGACTCCTCGACACCCCTTCGCCACGCACGGTGTGGTACTTCGACTTCCTCAAGACCGGAGTGTAAGAAAACGATTTTTTGGTTTGTTGCATTCCAAATTTAAATATCTGGAGGCAAAACACGCTCACTCTGTCAATACCGACAAAGCCTTGAAACATCAAACACATCAGGAAGAGTTTGAAGGTCATAAAATCTGTATATTTTACAAGAAAGCCAGAAACCTAAAGCGACTCAGAGAAGATGCCGAGTCAGCAGATACTGACATACATACGAATAAGCTCGGTAAACACATTTGGACGCACTTTCTCCTCCGAAAATACAACGAGGAGCATGTGATGGTAAGTCTAGTTTGGTTGATGGAGTTCTCAATAATGTCTCTTACCGCTCAAGATAATCCAGGTAACGCGCGCCCTGGGAAGCAGCCTTTCAGCTTCATCTCACCAGGTGATTACAGCAGGAATTAAGGACAAAGCTGCAATTACGATACAAAGGGCTTGCATTCAAGGAGTTCCGCCGAAGTCCCTACTTCAACGGATCTACAAAGCGAGAACCGTTACTGATGGCTTCTCCACCGAGGCGCGATGCCTCGCCAGCGTGGATGTTGGTGGGTTCTCTTATGGACTCTTCCCGTTGCAGGTTGGTGAGTTGGGGGGTAACCATTTTGACATCGTTATACGACCAACACTGTTCTCAAGACTAGATGATACCCAAGATGTATCGGAAGTTTCGATAGACGACCAGCAGAACTGCTACGTTGACGGTGTGGATATTGAATTGAAAGCAGGTGCACCGGAGACGTGCTTCAAGCGAGAACGATACCATACTCTAGTGCAGCTAGTGGAGAATCCGCCCCTGGAGCATTCGCCTCGGGATGTTAGCTGTGGCAAGTTAAACACATTAACTAACCAAAAATTACAGCATTCCCTAGATGCGCTCAGGACCTTTGGGTTCATCAATTACTACGGCACTCAGCGTGTCGGAAACGGATTCACACAGGATGGATATTCCTCCTCCGATATCGGGGCTTCCCTTTATCGAGGTAGCTTTATTGAAGCTGTTCATCGGGTTATGCTTCCGCGTGTTGGGTCATTCGGAGAAGAAAGGAAGGCTCGAATGGCATGGTATAGGAGAGCTGATCCGGAGGAGGTATCGAAAATGTTCCCTCTTCGTTGCACCATGCAACACATGATCCTCAATCACTTGCGTAAACATACGAAAAGTCTTTATGACGATTCTCAGGACTCTGAAATGGCTTCATTCTGTGCAATCGACAATGTCCCATATGGAACTAAGACTATTTGGCTGCATTCATATCAGAGCCTAGTTTGGAACCGCATGGCTACTATTCGACTAAGGTTGTTCGGCTCTCAACCTGTTGTGGGAGACCTTGTTTTGCTTGACACTTCTCGAGACTCTTCACCTGTCCATATATGGTCACGAATCTCAGTTAGTGCGGACAAGTTGGATGTACATACATTGACACGGGAAGATCTTGAGCGAAGGTCGTTCGGAATGGAACACGTCGTATTGCCAGTTCCCGGCCGAGGAGTTATGTATCCTCTGAATGCCATAGGAGAAGCCTACTTCAAACACCTGGCTAGCGATGACACCGTAAGATATTTATGGCCTGTCTGTGCTGAAGAAAATACGGAGATGCAACAAAAGGCAGATGATGCGTCCACACGTAGGTGGAAACAAGTAGGTGGGCGGAGTAGAGAGATAGCTGCACGATGTGGGAGCTCCCTGCCAACACCAAGTTCTGTACGCTTCGATCCAGAATGGTTGTACTCAATAAAAGGCTCTTACAGGCACATCATGGCCATACCTAGGCAATTGACGGGAAGCATTGTACCGCCTACAGGGGCCGATGAAACGGAAAATGCGGGAATACAATTGAGTTTTAATTTGCCACCAAGCTGTTATGCGACTAATTGCGTTCGAGAGCTGCTAAAAAGGGAATGATATCAGACGCCTAATCGTGCTAGTGCTCAGTTTCCTTTGACCATTGGTTTTGCAGAATAGGCGGTTTGTACCGACGTGGTCATTTGTTCTTGCTCGTTGCCTCTTGAGGAACAATTGCAGCCCCGGAGTTCATAGGATTTGTGATAGTTTGCATTTCGACATCGCTGCCGGTAGCTTTAAAAGTAGAAGGTTCAGTTACGGCACTATTGGTACTCGCGGGATAGACAGTTTGCACTGGGCTGGCAATTTGTCTCTGCGCATTGCAAGAAAAGCGTGAAACGGATACAAAGGCTATGTCAGTATTTTCAACCCCTGTAAACACCCCGGATATACAACGCCTGGCTCTGAGTGGCATTCCACCTGTATCGAGCTCCGAAGAACACTTCCCTCGGAACTTCCTCTTGTTCAACGCCGTTTGGGATCTCACCATGAGAAGGGAATTCAAGGTACCACACATCACTGTACCTCAATTCCTACGTTACCACTCAGTGACTTCCCGTATATGGAAATCGTTCAGTGCTTGTGTATTTCTCTTCGTATGGGCTACTGTTGTGTCGTCGCATGTTCCGACATTAGGACCTAAAGCTACTAACAGGTTCAGAAGATTAAAAAAAAAATATCAAACCATTCCCTATGAAAGCAAAAACCGGACAGTCTCAGTGTTTTCAGCACCCCATTGCCTTTGTGCCAAAACACTTGGGCGAAGAAGGAATGCGAAACTCAGTTTCACTTTGATTCACCGGCGCTAGTGGCTTTCGCGGAATAGGCAGTTTGCACTGGGGCTGCCATTTGCTCCTGCTCACCAGTACCAGAGGCTTGGGCTTGTTGTGGTGTAACCTTTTGAGTAGGCGGGTTGATAGGATTTGTCATGGACTGTTGCATTTCTACATCCCCGTCACTGGTCTTAGACGGTGGCGCTTCTGTGACGGCCGCTCGGAATGCGCATTCAGTGAATTCTTGCAGTCTCTTCGTATTCACTGCCCCGGCAAAAACGATGTTATCGTCTAGCTCGTTATGGAAAGCCTCCCGGCGGAGTGCGCAACACGTCTTCAAAAAAAGCTTGGTCCTGTACACTTAGAATTCGTCTAAAACCAGTCTCAATGGTTTCATATTTCTCTCTGGTTTGGATACTTACCAAGCTGCCATGGTGAATGTGCTCTTCAGAACCATCTTGACACCTCCGAGGCGCATTTTTTCAACTTTGTCTTTAAACAGTATGTACTGACCACATGCAGCACAGATCAGGGTAGCAAATAGAGGACAAGCCTTAGCATATGCCCCGAGGCTAGGGCGAGCCTGATGGTACTCAAAATTATTATTTCCGATCTCTGAGAACCACACATTCTGCTATATTGTGAACGTTAACAGCATATTGGGAGGGACGATTTACCTGGAGGTTCTCCAACGAAACGAATGTGCTTGTCAAGCCACTTTCTGTAATGTTTCTCGTTGCTGTATGACGGAAAGTTCATAGATGTGGTTGAGCAGAAGGGGATTAGAGGGAGGTAGCCTGGTATACGCACAATTTGCTCCATATTGTAAACGTCAACGTATTAAGCAATTTTTCATAACAAAATCTTAAGTAGGCGTCGCCGAAATCCAGATCGTATCTGCCAAGAAAACTTGAAACTGTTCCCATGTCGCATACATTCATCATCATTTCATCACCTACGTTACCGTCCTATAGTCCTGCCGACAACAATGCGAGAGGAGACAGATACGAAATTCAGTTTCCACACACGACTAGAAACAGTAGACGTACAATTCGCATATTCTTGATTATGTCCTTCTCTTGTGCCAAACGCAAGAATGCACTTGGTATCCAGAATATTTTGAGATCGAATATATTGGATATACGGTCCAGCGCTTTCTCAATGAGTTCGAAAAATAGACCCACCGTGGAGTACAGTATCTGCTCTCAATAGAATGACAATGATCCAACAAACGGCATACTCCAACAGAAAGCACATGATAACTTACCTTTCTACAGCCTTCCAACCCTACCGAGAAGACAACAAAGCGTTTGCCCTCCTCATCGATTGCATTCCTCGGGTTATTGGCCAAGCACTCGATATGATTTCCCATCCTTAGTCCAGCAATCTTTCCCACCAACACCACGAACATAAGTACTGAGTGGAAGCAAAGAGCTACAGCCATTATGATGAAAATGCGCCGCCCAATTACGGGCAGGTTGTCGTTTTCCAATTCTATCCAGAATCCAATGACGGCAGCGGCCAGGGAGATCATCGAGAACCAGATGAAGAAAAAATGAGGCTCAATATTCTGGCAGGAGCAGTTCTTCAGAGGATATCCAGTAGGGACGAACTTGTTTTTCTTGGAATGCTCCATAGCTTCCCTCAGCTTCTCGGCCCTCAGTTCTTCCCGGATCTTGTCGTGCTTCTTGTACCAATCCCTGAGGCATCTGTCGACCAGAGCTGACACGAGCATGAAGAAATACGGCATCACTAGCAGGATCAAAGGAATTCGGAACCTGTGGAACCAGTCTCCTACGGCGGACAGGGACATGATTGCACAATTTTGGTTGATTATATTGGATAGAACAACCAGCGAGCGCCGCAACCACACTCTCTATTTGAAGCGTTGTAGCCTTGTTCGGATGTTTTCCGTCACACTAGACGCCCTCCCCGAGTTTTAGCAACCATTGCGTAAATGTTTGTAGGCGACATCAACACCACACAAACATGGAAAAGTACTGTAGACGCCGGTGGAAAGACAGCTCAACGGACCTTCGAAAAACCATTGCAGGCAGCTGTAACCGAAGTCACCGACTCCCCTGGGTGGACCAGGGAACTGCGCTACGAGGCCCAGTGGGCTACTTTAAGAACAATGTCGCGCGCCTGTTTGTTCCACGGACAGAATGCATTCCTCACGCAAGCGAAAGACGCCTGTACAGGACAGTCACTGCGCAAACTCGGCGGGCGTGACCTGTCCCCAAAATCAAAATTGACTCGGAGTTGTGAAGACAGTTTACAGATGCCAGAGTGGCTGCCCACCTTGATCTACGTGGCCTCCACCGACTTTCCGTAACTATAGGGTTAGTATCTTGCCGAATAGAGTTCTTCCAGGCCGTATGTCTAGGTATGTGGCAAGTCGAGGTGACTGTGAGTTCAAGTGCGAACGCCGCAAAATGCAAGAACAGCAGGGGGAATAACTAGTGCAATGGAAGTACCAGTGGTAACTTGTCCTATTGCGTTTTTTGATAGCTTTCTATTATGAAGAGATCACCGTCGGCGACCGAAGCGCCGGCTACTGCCTCCATTTCCACCTCTCCCGCTTGTGCTACCATTGTTGCTATTGTTGTTGCGAGAGCTTCCGAACCGATACCGGGAGGCACGGTTTTCATTTTCGTTGGGATTTTCGTTCCATTGAGGATCGATTCGCAAAGACCGAACTTCCTCAGCAGTCATAGTTTCGGGGCAAATCGGGCATTTGAAAGAGGACCTGTTGCTAACGATTCCGTCAAGGGCTTCAGCGCTTATCACATGGCCACAACTGAGCAACACAGGAGGATTCTTATAATCCACTTGCCCTCTTTGTATAGGGCAACAAAATACAGAGTGAAACCGATATCTGCATATTCATGGAGGATTCCAATTACCAAACGAGTTGTTGAACAAATCAGCACCTAAACAACTTACTTGTGAGGGAGAGGAACTTCGACAGGTAATTCACTAGCGTACTCATTGAGATTCATCCCCGTCACTTGCAACTTCTTAGCCAGAGTGCCTATGACGGGTTTTGCAATCGTCCCAGCATTTACTACAGTTTCCAGAGGAGACTCATATGCAAAACCTAGCACACGGCATCTATCTCTGACGTATATATCACTAACATGCTTCGTAATTTTCTTCCAGTCAGCAAATTCGGCGTAGGGGCTGTGCTTAATATCTTTAGCATACAAAGCCATAGCCATCAGCTTTCCGATATCCTCTGCATGGTTATAGTCAAAGTGAGGGAATGTCTGGCGTGCATACGCCAGTGCTAGCGGTACTCTCTTCGAGTTTGGGATGTAGTCGGGGTTGATACCGTCTCCATTATGCTGACCATGACTGGAGCCTTGCCGCGTCGACGAGCTTCCACCAGCAGACATTTCCACGTCTCCATTTTGTTCTTCCCGTCTTCCACTTTCTGTACCACAAAGAATCGCCACAAAACGTAGCGCATGAAGGCGGAATTCTAGGGAACTTCCAAGTTCTTCCAAGAGGGATGAATGCTCTCTAGCCCATTCTAATGCCTCATCTAAGTAACCCTGTCGTATGCTAGAGGCAGTTTGATAGATGTCCCTAAAAGAGGACAACAGCTGTTGACTTAGCTCCGTATCGGTAGCGCTTTGTACAGACAGAGCCGAGGAGAATTTGCCCCTGCGAATTAGATGATCAGAAATTGCACCATTGAGTTCTTCCAGTGCCGAATCGCCAAGAGAGTCAAACGAGGGGCACAACTCATCAATGTTTGTCTCAAAGTTCTGCAGCAGCGTTCACAGTCAAGTGATGAAAAACATCTTATCTACTTTGAACCTAACTGTTCCTTACCTTTTCGATTTCCTTGCCTAGTTTGGAAATGGAGGTATGATAAGCTCGATGGTCCGATTTAGTTTTTTCGAGTAGTTCCTTCTCCTGTACATGCTGTTTGACCTCCTCTCGGCATTGGTCCAGGGATAAAGTTCCTGCATGAAATCATGAAGAAACGTTTAAAGGTAGCCAAGCGCATACAGATATCCGGCATCTTCCTCTCCCAAGTTGAACATGCCAGCAAATGGACGCATTGAAGCGTGCACTATTCCCTTTTTCTCGTCCATAGAGGGGTTCCAAACCCTTTAAACCAGGACCGGCGCAAAGGAGTATGACTTTACCTTGGGATACTTGTTGCCGCTTGGTCTTGAGCTCCTCTAATAGGCCGTGCAAGCGCTGTTGTGTATGGTTCCGGTTGATGGACTGCTTCTTAGCTGTCGTCTGCAGGTTTTTCTGGAAGCTCTCCATTGTCAGTCTTTTATGAGAAAAGCCACCCGAGGATCAACTTCAAAACAATGTATCTAATAGATGGCAAACTAACCCAGCTGTAGAAATATCTAATAAGGGCGGTAGAACCCTATACAGCGAACTTGGGGAAAATGTGATGATGCTTTCCGCGCTGTGACGACGTCGCAACAGATAACTTGCAAGTTGCAACTCTAGATGAAATTTATTGCCGGAATGCTTCCGAGCGCACAACAGACGAAATAGAGCGCTGAACACTGCAAGTTACGCTTTTTGTGTGATAGCAATGACGGGAAGTGTCAAGCAACGTGGTACCATTCCCATAGGTTGTACATTAAACCCAAATAGCTGGGTCTTACTTTAAGCAACAGCTTGTAAGAAGGACTGACGAGCAAGTTCTATAATACCTTTCAAATCATCTGGGTGTACAGTGTTGTGCGCAGTTCTAAGTGTGGCCGCCGCGGCGTCGAGGCGTTCTTGGCTGTGCTTGTCATAAGACAGACGCTCTAGAGAGGGTTTGGCTCTGGCGTGAGCACGCTCCTGAAGCTTTGCTGCATATTGCTCAAAGATTTTTGGGCCTTCTTCTGATAATGTTCGCAGTGAACCTGTACAAGGAGAAGCGTGACAGCAAGAGAGAGCATAGTTTCCCGACGGCTTTACCTACCCAATACTTTGAGCACTCGAAATGTTACAGGGACTGATTTGATAGCCGTAATAAATGCCATGGAAGCCCACACATTTTCAACAGTGTCCCTTGAACATCGAATCACGCAGATTTGAGTTATAGGGCACACATGCACGACTGTATAGCATGGAATCCGTCATTACAAAACCTTTCTGGTTATGTTGTCTCGACTTCCCACCTACCGTGCAACGAAGACTCTGCTAGCGCAAGTCCATATTCTCCGAATTTCTCCTTTATTTGGTCCTTCAAACGCGCATATACATCAATTGGTCCAATCTCATCCGGGGACATGGACTTGCCACTTCCGCAATAGATGTGGGCCACCAGGTATCTATACTTCAACCGTACCATGACAGTCTTGTTTCCAGTGCCATCCTAGTCAAGCAAGCTGTTGTGGTACGCTGGCCACCTTCATCCTTCTCCTGTGTCAGCAAGCTACTATATTCCAGGACCTGCGGCACGTAAATGGCTGCAGGAAGGGGTTCGAAGGAGCCAACAAACTTTGCGTCGTGATGACAGAGCACAATATCAGTTTCCCTGCATACACGCAGAATCTCAGAGCGTGAATGATTGGATAGAGAGTAGAGATATGCAGCTACTAGTCGTATGAAAAAATGGAGCGTGAAAACAACCCATCCTCCTCCTCGTGTCCTCCTCCGGAAGCTTCCAGTGACCAGGCGGATGTGGAGAGACCTGTCCCATACAGTGCTGTACCAGCCGCTACAGAGACTGTGACCATTCAAAAGCGTGTGACGCCTGATCCCAATGCCCAGGCCTCTCAGAACTCTGAGTGCCAAGGGCAAGGCAACAGTTCCGAAGAACTGCAGCCTCAGAACTATGAAACGACCACGGAAGTCCTCTTGAAGTACCCCGAGGGATGCCGAACTGTGCTCAAAGAATTCGTGTGGCCCCACGGAGGAGACGAAGTCAAGCTGACCGGAGATTTTGTGAGATGGGGTCAAGGTCTCTTGATGGAGCGTGAGAAACTTGCCGAAGAGACAGAGGACGATAATGGCCATCCTCCTCGATTCTGTAGGTGTTATAGCTGCGGTATATCTTAATTGCGCACGTCTCTATCACCAATATCTGCAACTACAGTCTTGACGATTCCTATCCCGGCAAACTGCTCAATAGCATATAAGTTCATCGTTGATGGCCAGTGGAAGTATGACCCCCAGCAGGATTGGTTTCCGGATGGTATGTGCTCTCCTTGTCTCTGGTGATTTTCGAGTAACTCGTACCATGCATGTAATGTACAGAGTTTGGCAATATCAACAATTACATTGTGGTTGGATCTCCGGGAATGTCTCCAGAAGCTTCACCTGAATGCGGAGATCGAGACTATGATAGCGTCCAGACGAGAGACTCCAAGACTTTCGATGCCGAGTACGGTTATGAGTTTGAAAGTGATAAAAAGCAGCCGTACTTGTATGTTAGCCCCAGCGCTACGCTGGGAACGCTATCAAACCTTACGCGTAAAGCTCCTCCATCAGCCAAGTGCTTTCAAGGTTGGATAAAGTCGCAGAACCGCTGGGATAACTGCAGCCACAGCGAGGAATCTACAAGACCCAAAGATGAAGTACCAGGACCTCAACTGTCCCGTCCTTTTAACACAGGAGAAACAGCGGGAAATGTTGCGTCTGCACCGTCTGGGGAGCAAGCTACTATGAGAAGCGAAGGGAAACTAGTTCTTGCAATGGTTGGTCTGCCTGCTCGAGGAAAGACGTATATTGCGAAGAAATTGAAACGACATCTCACTTGGCTGGGGATGAAAGTGGAACTCTTCAACGTTGGAAACTACCGGTAAGAGCCTTCGAATTGCATTCATTCGCTGATCAACGAGATCGCATTCTATACATGCTTTCGCGTCCAGTCGTAAACTCATCGGGAGCAATCAGTCACACGATTTTTTTGACCCGTCGAACCGAGACGCTGTGAAGACTAGGTGGTATGTCGACTTCTTAACATAATTTGCATATATTGGTAGCTGTTAGTATTTTTGACGTTTTCAGGAAGCTGGCCCAGAACGCTTTGAATGAAATGCTCGATGCTTTGAAGTCTACGAGTGATGCGATTGATATTGGTATTTTTGATGCTACAAACTCAACGAAAGAAGTACGATGTCTCCTGAAAATTTATTTTATTGTTATACATGTATCATTGCGAATTCCTTGTGTGTTTGTTGTGATGTGCAGCGACGTCAGTGGCTGAAAAACGAACTAAATAGTGCCAGCACGAAGCAAACTCCCATTAAGTAAGCAACGATGGCTTACCGCAGACTTATTGCGGCTATCATTTTCCAAATATTGAATGCAGTCTAATTTTCATCGAAAGCAAATGTGACGATGAAACTATCATTCGCGCCAATGTTCGGGAAACAAAGCTCAAGTCCCCAGATTACCAAGATATTCCAGAGGATGAAGCTGTAAGTGTAAGCCTTGTTGTTTCTTGCGGAACATGCGTACACAAGTTTTCGTCCTCCAGGTTGACGATTTCCTCAAGAGGATAGACCACTATAAGAAAGTTTACGAGCCATTGGACGACACGGAGCAGACATCCTATGTGCAACTGCACGACGTCGGACGAAAGGTTATCATGAACAAAATGAACGGATTTTTGCACGGGAGAGTTGGCTATTTCTTGATGAACGTCAACATAACACCGAGGCCCATCTGGATTACAAGGCACGGGGAGAGTCAATATAACGTGCATGGGAGAATTGGGGGTGACTCAGAGCTTAGTTCTAAGGGACGAAAATACGGACAGGTTCTGGCAGAGTTTATCAAGGAACATTACCCTTCGCACAAACGGCTAGTGGTATGGACGTCTAACTTGGTTCGAGCAAAGCAAACGGCACGATATCTGAACAGGTAAGAAGCCAAGCAGGTGTGTCTATTCAGTAAACCAAGCGAGTTCCCAATATGGCGTGTCTTTCAGACCTTCGATTGCCTGGCGAAATTTGGACGAGCTGGACGCTGGAGTATGTGACGGGATGACATACGAGGAGGTCGCTGCGAATATGCCAGAGGAGTACGCTGCTCGCAAACGCGATAAATTTCACTACAGGTGCGCCAGATAGAAGGTTCAACAAGAGCGTTATAGTGAATAACAGTCGTGCCATCTTCATCTACAGATACCCGCGAGGTGAAAGTTACCAGGACATTGTCCACAGGTTAGAGCCAGTAATAATTGAGTTAATGCGAGAATCTGATCCGGTTCTGTAAGTACGGTGAGCGACAATACCATGCCGCCCCTTGTTTACCAGATGTGGTTGGTTCCTCAGGATCATATCGCATCAAGCTACCCTCCGCGTTCTGTATGCGTATTTGACGGATCGGGCACCTAGTGAATGTCCGCAACTTTCGATACCTCTCCATAGTCTTATTCAGGTTACTCCAAAAGCGTATGGCTGCGAAGAGGTGAGACATGACCTCATGCAGACATCATAGGTGCTGTGTAAATCACAAGAGCATTTTAGAAATCAACAATCGCGCCTTAATAACACCACAAATCGTTAGGATCTTCCACTCCGTAGCAGTTGCTCTGCTGACAACGGTCCCCTTTCCTTCTTCGAAGCATTCTTGTTTTTTTCGATCGTCTTATTGATGAAATCTTGAGCCGTTGGTTCCTCTTTCTGTGTACCGTAAGGGTCTGGGTCCCTATCACCCTTCCGCCGTGGTCGAATTCGTTTCGCCTCTTTTCTACTTAAATACTTGTCCTTCTTCGAGGGTTGATTACTTGAACTTCCACCCGAAGAGCCAAATGCGGCCATCATGAACTGTTCATCAGAAGCAGGCTCAGTAGTACCTCCGGTGTAATCAGTATCGCCACGAGGATTGCGGTCATCACTAATTTGCTGAGCATGACTTGCGTGAGACGTTCTCTCCTTGTCAACAAGAATGTACCCCTCATCCGCTTCAGGGACCACCTGCAAAGGCTGCCTTGATGCGCCTCTTGATCCGTCCACAGCAGTGGGTAACGGCTTTCGATGTATTCCGGGAGGTAGATGAGCAAATGGAAGCCTTCCTTCAACGTAATCTTTTAAGATGACGCGAGCCCCACGAGGGTGATCAGGCCCGGCATGCGCAGCAGCCATAAACCCGCGTGCCGTGGAGAAAGTCTGTAGTACTTGGAATCAGGACTTAACAAGGTTGACTATCAATCACTATTTGTGATGTGTAGACTTACATCAAGAAGCTCCTTTACTGTGGGCTGTCGTTCCGGGTCTTCATCTTCTGCAGGCGTTGGAAGCTTAATTCCGTATTGCTTTTCAAGCGTTCGTCGATGAATCCTTTGCACAATGAGGCTCATGGGGCCTACATGGTCTCGCAGTTGTGAGAGGGGAAAGACTCCGTTACAAACCATTTCAGCTTTGCTGGAGACGAAGGAAGGGAACACAAGTCCAGGGCAATCGCAGATTACCGTCCATGAATCAAGATGGTGCGTTTGGAAGTGGCGAGTTTTTCCAGGGGTGCTACTCACGGCTACTCGCTTTCCATGATTTCCCTCAGAGCAGGCACCTAACAACAGGTTAATCACGGACGATTTTCCGACATTCGGGTAGCCCACAAAACCGATAGTTACCTTTTTGTTGTCACTGTCCTTCGTAGTACTCTTGCTGGACTTCCGCTTATTTTCTTCAGCTTCTTCGGCCTTTGACTGAGATATTGCGGCATTTGGATCCTGGCCTTCAGATGCGGCCTGTACGGCCTTGGCGGCTAACGAAGTATCAACCACGGGAACACCATTCACCCATCGGACGTGCTCTTCATTCAACTCAATCCCTGCTCCTTCAACAGCACCACTTTCTTTTGTGCGTTTCCCTGTTCCACCTCGGGCACCTCCTTTCCTCCTTCCCTTAGCCCCACCGGTAAAACTAGACAGTCCAGCGAACGTTGCTGCTTCTGCTCCAGCCCCTATTTGAGACTCGTATGTTTCTTGCTCTTCCTCGGTGACCTCTCGGCCCTCTGCGGAACCTCCGAGAGCCGTTTGTGGATCATGTGGGTCAAGTTCATCACATGTCTCACCCTCTGCATTCGCGTTGTCTCGTCGCTGATATATTGCTTCCTCCGCTTCTTCGGGATTCTGAAGGGAATAAAAATCGTAAAACTTATTTTGCAAGAGGGTCACTAGGGACTCTGTACCCAAGAGATAACAACGATCCAATAACTCAGGATCTTTCGCACAAAGCCTAGCCAATTCAGAGTTGATCTTTTGACCGCTCTCAGGATCAGTTTCCTCGAAATGAGTGGAATCACCCTCAAGGGTGGCCTCCATTCGCTTCAGTCGTTCCTCCAGTTTGTCGTTCTCCTCCTTCGCAGAAAAGAAAACAAACTCTATGTCGTTATCTCTGAAATATTTTGCCCACTGAACCCTTTCCATTGGGCTAAGAAAATCAGCCTTGTTAACTATCAGAAAGTTCTGCTTATTTGGGTCCACCTCTTTCACATAGTTCTCCAAATCTGGACACCGAAACAAAAGCGGATTGCGTGCATCAACTACTTGTACAACCACGTCACTCTTCTCAACGACCCTCCATAGCTGCCTCCAGACCTCTACGTTCTTCTCGAAAGGAGTTACAGCCACATCAGGATTATTTTGCTCCATTCTGAGGCAACAAAATAACATATTGTGTTGCAAGTTCAGAGAATTATGGAAATGACAATTTCAAAACGTACTCAGCTATTTCGGACCTCCAAACGAGGAAAGCGTCATTCTCCTGGCGGATGATATCTTCTTTCGACATCGTAGTATCCCAAGTGGGTTTGCGCGGAAGGCTTAAGTGACGTTTAACCGGATCCTCAGCTTGTTCTACCACACTGCACAAGTGCCAAGACATCTATTCAATAACTAGTAAGAACCACTGTCTAATTTACTCAAAAACTCACTTTCTATTTTGTTTATGTTCATCCACCAACTCGACATGATCCTGATTCGACTTGAACTGTCGATCAGCCAGGACGGCGTTCGCCATGAAATCTTCCTGGAGATACCAAAAGCATCACGTGCGTCAAGACATTTACGGTTCCGACGATGACAACAGGAAGACCTGTACATACCACTGAACTCATTTCTGTGATCGATTTCAATTTGTTACTGCTAGTTGCGACGTCAGCCACATGGAATCCAGTTCTGTTTCATCGATACAACACAGACAGCGCTACCAGCGAAAATAGATACAAGAAAATTGGCGAAATTGTACCACAAATGCTTACTCTTTGGCAGCTTGCGCCTTCTTTTTATTATCATCGCGTTTCTTACGCACGAGTGCTCGACCCAAGGAAGCATTTTGCTGCTTCTTTTTCGTTCCTCCCATTAGTGCTGCCCCAAGAGTTCCTACAATACGATACAAGCCTATACAGCAAAGCTCCTACGGAGACTAGAGCACGATCAGGCACTTTATAGAGCAGAAAGAGCGAACAATGAGCTCTGAAGTTGAAGAGACACACCGTCCCCGGCAAGGAGTACACGAGCTGAATGAGCCACAACCAATATATTGGTTCGCAGAGAACTGCCAAACTGAAAAGTATATACACAATCCGCCGTCTGCACTTGAATCAAACAAGGATAAACACAATGCAGCATTATGAAGGGCTCAGCTTCAACATACGTTGAAGTTGTGGGTCCTTTGCGCAACCATGCATGGGCTTGCGTTCGCTTAAGTACCGGCCTCTTATAGTTGAATGTAAATTTATGATTTTGATTCACCAAATCAGCCAGGATAGTGCAGGAAAAACTGAACACGCACTTGATGCGAAGTTACCGTTATTCCTGACAGCCGAATCAAGTTCACAAAACCCACGCACTATCATACATTGTGTGTTGACGAAGGGCACAAAGCTAAAACCCGTGGCTCCCGTAAATTTTTTGTATACACTTCAGTGCTGAAGAGTAAGCTAGCAGTGGTCTGCCAAGAGTAAATAGAGTGACTGTGGAGGAATTCGTGCGGCTTAAGGAAAGCACAACGTACGCGCCAAAAACCCCGCTGAACAGTCAAAACAGATGAGTGGTCCATGGAATGATGAGTCCGAACCCTCCAGCGGGATTCTTCCCGATATAGGAAAGAAATTCGCTCCAATAAATCGGTGCAGGAAACACCTGAATGTTAAATCCGAGCATGAGAAGTATAACTTCCTGTACTATGGCGACCCGTATAATAGCCAGGACACCGGAAGACCGAGGAATAGTAGACGAATCGAGTTTCGAGATGGACCAAGTCTAGCTAGATCCAAATTCTACGAAGGCTTTCAACGCCGCCAAGTACCTGAAGCGCCACAAGCTACCATAGGATCGACGCTGAGGTTCGACCAGTCGTCGAGACCTGTGCACACGTCTCCCGGATACACCAGGGACCGGAAGCACAGAGAATATTATGTAAATGAATACCGAAATGGGGACCCGATTCTTGGAAACCAACGGAAGTATATAGAAGATGGTGTGAGAAGAGAAATCCAGGATCGCTTTCCACGACGAGAGAGAGCGTCGATAAAGCCATTTTCCGGGTTTTCGCACGCTTTGGAGAGAGAAAGCAACGCGACCATGAGGAACTCAAGCCATAGGTTTTTTCGGTATGTGATTTAGAGTTGGTAGCGCCTGAATGAACTTTATTATGGCGTGTACTCTTCGTTGCAGAGCTCAAACCGCTGGGTCATGTACGCGGACTGATACGCTGTCAAGAGATGGACTGAGATCAGAAAAGAAGTCATCGGTGCTGGGAATGGGTAGAAATGACATGAGGAGTTACGGTGTAGCAGATAATTTTCAATTTGCCTCGTATGATCCTTCCTGGAGGCCGTTATCCCCACCAGAACAACCAGGTGGCCCTGGAAAGTCATTCCAACGCCGTCCCCAAACGACACAGCCCGAACAAAGAGAAGAGATACAAGAGGCTACTCAGGAAAATATAGAGCCCAAAGTTATGTACACGAAGACTAGACGTCGTTATGAGCCAGAACCTGACAACGTAATCAATCCTCAATGCGAACCGGGGCTACACCATGCAATTCCTGATAGGGAAAAACAGCACAACAGAATTTTGAAAGAGATCAAACGCAGTCTCCCCGCACGTCCCTCGAGTAAGTTATGTTAGCTCCTATACTACCATTGCTTAAGGTTATCTCTAATGTGCTCTGCGATTTCTGCTTATGCAGCTCGGCCGGAATCGTTGACGCGAAAGGCCACAATGCTAGAAAAACAAAAACGTGAACAGGCTAAAAAGGATGAAATTTCAATGGTTCGCAATCTCCCACTTCCTTGAGTTTACGTTTCGCATTTGGGCTAATTGTTGGAACCTTGTGCACTGGAAGTTTGCGTATGGATGGAATACATCTCTTGCTTTAGTTATTGCATGCCATTCGCTCTGTGAATAGTCTTCGAGAAACCGCTTACTTCTAGCTAGTGGGATTTCTTGTGGGTCAAGAAGTTTAACGAAAGTTGTGGCCAAAGTTAGGTAATTCACCTTTTTAACTTCACAGAGAGGCTTCCATGATGGAATCCATCTCGCTGGCTTCAGAAAGTTGACGGAAGGCTTGGGTCCAATGGGTTGTTAGGAACCAGACAATTGCCGCTTTTCTCACCAGTTGATACTATGAATACACAAGAAACTAAGAAGAGTTGTGACTAATGAAAATATCACGTTTTTGTCGCTTTATATAGTATGTGTATGCGTACAAAGCCAGCTGAGCCCAAGGAAGAACATCAATATCCTGCGCTTGGATTGAGTGGAGCACCCCACGGGGTGTCTCCCGGTGATGCGTTAATAACTTCACTTTGACCTGAGGGCTCGTGGTCTGGCTTTGTATGCTTTGTATGTGTGTAAATAGCTCGGCTTATAGTTGTGTTGTGGGTCCGTTTGTCCCCTCTGTTCCAACCTGTGTAAACGCATTATGCGCCACTTCCTCACAGTGTCCACTTTGTTTACCCCTAAAACTATCTACTATAAGTAGCACACGTGTGTATATTATGTTGTGCAGTCAGTATCGTGATGGAGAGGTCTGAAGGCGGACTCAAAGCAAGTGGTGTCACTTGGACATTGGTGCTACACGCCACGGGAAGACGGAAGCAGTTGTATTCGCCTAATCTATGGTAAAGGTGTAGTCTCAGCAAACTACACAACGTCTTTCATACTGAGCTGGCTTTTCAAACGAGGTGTGATACCCACTGGGAATTCGTCCTTGCCCCGAAATCCGCGACGGGCCTGCTGCCTTAGTCTGATTGAATGATCCTCGATTGGTGGCAGTGAAACAAATACCGGTAAATGATCCTGCTGTAGGATAATGGAGCTTGTGAATCCTTTCTGTTGCCTCCTATGTAGCCGGTAGAAGTCCTGTTCCCGTCTCTCTGACCGCCGTTGAAATGCAGCCACTTCTGGAAGATCCATTTCCCCTGGAAGAAGTGATGTCGCCCTTTAAAGACAGCAGTAAAGTGGGGGCGAGACTGGTCATGACAATTAATACATCGTTGGAGTTGGTATTAGTTTGTATCGTCTGAATTTTACCAGCACAAAAGTGCAAGGAATTTTGGAGCACGAGCCATGGCACAGCTTGTCAAGTGTGGCGCGGCACACTCAGGATAACCAAGCGCAGTACGGTGTTGTGTTATGTGTTTATGACAACAAACATGCGATCCTTTTATCACTACACTGCACGCGCACCTAAACCCGACAAGGGCGTGGAGAAACCATCCGGCCTGGCTACTGGTGACTAGGAATACAATGCCGATGCCTGGAATCTAACTTACTTTACACCGCTGTCGGGAAGAGCTAATCAAGTTCAGCTCAGCATGATAGGCGGTACTATACTGAAAGAGAATCGCCAGGCTCTCTTGTTCTACGGACCCGGCGCGGACCAAATGTTTGACTCCGACGCATCGGGTTGTTTACCAGCTTTTCCCTAGTACCATAGTAGTTCTCCATGCATCCAGGACATAGTTTCAATAAGATAAGGATGCCGTAAATATACGTTCTGATGACCTGACGGATTAGAGTGAGGTAGTTAGTCCGTCGGCCTCAGTGCTGCGGGACGTAGAATTGCGTTTCTAACCGTCACCTTGGGTCCCGCAACCGGGAGGGTATTCAATCTCTGGGAGAACATCATGTTGTGAAAAATCAGCCAGTTGGACACTGTTTGAATTGGTATATAGTCTTCTTTTCGGTGCCCCTGTGTTGTGTGGGCTTTATAGATGCGTTTGCCTGCTGCTGCTGACAACAGAGTTAAGTTGACATCACAAGTTGTGAATTGTCGATGAACGACGTCTCCCTGGTTTGTCCTGGTTTGTATCGATTTGTGTGGAGGCCGTATTTGTTCCACAGAGGGCTGGGTAAATTGCCTCCTCTCTCTCCTTTGTTGGCACGTGAGAGAGATATCCACTGTTTGGTCCTCTTGCCTCCATACAGGAAACAATGTCGGAGAGCCAACGACTTGCCGACGCTGAAAGGACCTGGCGCTACGAGAATACCGGCGATACGGACGACGAAGGCGAGCAATTGTCCTCAGCCCTTGGTAGTGTCTCTGTGACTGCCACCACCTCAGCAGCTACAGCGCAACGCTGTGTATCTGAGAGACAGCCACCTCCACCTCCCCGGGAGGATGCCGTTAGTCGGGAAGAGGGTGGTGAGCGAAAACAGGACAACATTCGAAAGGAAATGAAGCGTCTAAAATCTCGCCAGAAAAAATTAAGGCGCATGTTGGAAGAGAAGGAGGAGGATTCAACGAGTGATGAAAAAGCTAAACGACCCTCAGCGAATTCGCTCAAGGGACAGGTGGAAGCCCAAAGTCGGCGGGGAGACGAACAACAGGGACCCAACCAAAACCTCCACGTAGACACTGACACTGAAGACATACATGTTGGAGACACTGGGCCAGCTCAGAATGCTGCTTGTCAACAGACGAGAAGCCCGACATTTAATGCCGATATACTTCTTCACACTGAAGGACGTGAACAGCCCACGTCTCAGCAACATGTAAAAAGCTCTTCCAATCACGAAAAAGTCCTCCGAGCGCATTCGAAGTCGAAAAGAAAAACGCAATGTGCATCGTCCCCTGCTACTATGGAATTGCTCGTAAAGGCTAATACTCTGGATACCCAAGCGTGCGAGACCATTATGCGGCACTTGTACGGACGATATTGTTTATATGGAAATAGAGACAACGATACACCTGTCTCCTCAGAACAGGATGCCGCGTCTGCTGTTTTCCAAGGGCTTACCTTGATAAACAACTTACAGTTTTCCAAACTATGCGGGGACACCAAAATGGTGGATGACGACAGTTTAACTCAGGCTGACTTAGATATCGTATATCGTACGGTCATGGCTCGAATGGCAAAGATGAGGGATGGTCCCGCCAATGTCCACCAGTGGAAAGAAAGTATATTTGGTGTGAGATCTGTACGTCGCTCCATGCTTTCCCTGAGACTAGACTTTGAGCGATTTAGCCAAGGCCTAGCACTCTTGGCTGTGAAAAAGTATTGCTCGAAGGAATGCCAGAGAACTATTGAAGAGTTCGTTGGAGGCCCATGGAATGCATTCTCGTTACTTGGAAAAGCAGAATCTCCTCAGGAAGCATCAGCGTCGTTGTTCTACGCGTTTACAGGGTGTAGATCCACACAAGAGCCAGGATTACGGTCTTTTGCGCCCACCCATATGCAGAGAAACCGGTTTGTTGCTACCTCCACTTTGGTTGAGAGACATTCTATCACACCCCGTTCAGCACTGCGTCTCTTGCTCTACGGGTTTCTACTTCCACTCGCTATACGACACGGTGTGATTGAATCCCTGTCCGACGCCATAGAAAGTGGTCCACAAAGTCTTGGTGTAATGCCTCCCTATGAAGCCGACGAAATCTACGAGGGTGCGTATGCTGATGAAAATGGCGAAGATGTTGTACATAATGAAGCTGAAACTTACTCTAACCCTCGTAAAACAGGTACGTCAGTAGCTCCGGTTACTCAACAGAGCGCTGCCGCGCCCGAGAAGTCCCGTCAACGACAAACCTCTAAACCCGTCGCCGCTAAGACAGGTTACGCAAATCGTTTCGAGGCCCAGAAAATTGTACAACAAAAAGAGAAAGGACATAAGGCTAATCTGCAGAACGGAGTTGCTAACGAAGAGGAAATGGACAACCCTCCATGGCGCTCTAGTGCGTATCATAGCGCACAGCGTAGCCGAGCGAGCACACCAGATAGCGATGCGAATGGAGCTCGTACAGGTGGATCTGCTTCCCACTCAATACAAAATGGCCATTCTGATGTATTGTCACATGCCGCTTACGACGCACATTCCGATGTTTCGATAACGAATGTGAAACCGGCGGATCGGAGAACAGAGAATGGTGGTCAAGGAGCTTTTTCGCACCATTCTTTCAATCCACCGGTCTCCAGAAAAATAGGGAGCCGTCAAAGGGGAAAGGCAGATACGGATTATGCGATGGCCCGAGTATTTAGGGACTTCAATCCCGAACGACACATTGGAAAAGGGACTAGAGAAATACCCAATAACAATGCTCGGGAGTTGCTAGAGTACTTCCAGGGGTATGAATATTCCCGCATGATTTTTGAGGAATCTCCACAGCAAGCAGATGCTATGCAGCAAATGGGCAGTCCCGATACTAGTGCTAAGGAAGGACTGGCTTCATTGCATCACCAAAGCCCGATAGGCTTGTCCAATGGATATTATGTAGCAGATAATGTACACTCTTCTTATCCAACTCCTGCAGAACGATCTGCTCCTCCGACGGATGTCGCCCAGAAGGAATGGCAGAGGCAGTTTGCCATGTCAAGTACGGAAAAGCGAGATATGGAACAAAAGCTAGACAACATGGTGGATGCCCATTACAATAGGCATCAAACGGTGGTAAATGAAGAAGCCCCTTCTCCTGTTCCAATGCCTGTGCTGGACGGTGATCGAACATTCAACGAATCGTACGGTGAGGAACACAACACTGACCATGTGACTGGTGAATATGGTATAAGAGAAGAAGCAGCAGATTCGAATAACATGACTCTTGAAACATACACAGAGAACCATGAAGCGCTTACCCCGGGGCTATTGGCGTCAACCCCGTTTAGTCAACGGTCCGGCAATCAGCGAACCCCTTCTTCGGGTGACAAAGGGAAAACCAGAGTGGTAACATTTGAACAGAATGCATCTCCCAGTAGAGTCGCTCTTGGGGATACATACGGATATGAACAAAATGGCGAGGCCCCTAAATCCCATTCCAACAATCCTAAAGAAGTACGTGATGCAGCAGTGTCTCCCGTTCCCTCTTCTGCTAGGAGCACTTCCAACCACTCTGCCCCGGGTACCCAGACAGCCACAACTGTTTGGAGTATTCCGTACTATATGTCTCCCTCAGCTGATCACCAGGGACTTTTTGCAGCCCCATTTCTTGTACCAGTCACCTGTGCTTCCACGAATGGCGGTGGAGTTTTGTGGCAGTCTTCAGCGCGACAGCAACCTCCGTATTCTGCAAGCCCCTATAACAGGCGACCACTCCTGAGAAATAGGGCACCAACTACAGTGTCGACCTCAGCTCAACGAAGATACGAAACCCCGGATCCCTACTACGTTGGTGCCTCTCGAATGACGCATCCGGCCACTGCTCCTGACAGTCATCCAAAGAACAATGTAGTGATGGAGAACGGTGGAACCCGATTTGAATTCAGTGGCATGAACAATGCACTCGCTGACCAGACTGATCACCGAATCGAAACTCCCCGCGGGGCCGCCTTATCTGTACATATGGTAAACTCAAATGCTCGAAAACTACAACCGCGAAAACCGCAGATTCAGCGAAAACTGTGTGAATAGTCTTTAGCGGTACCGTCCGCGTGGGTTGCGTTCACGAAATGTACAGTCCACAAAAATATACAATCTGGGTTTCTCATCTACGCTGCAGCTATTTTCTCGACCTTAGTGCTCCTCCTCGATCCCTCTATCCTCGCAATGGCAAACCTTCAATGGATTCGGTGCAGCCTCATTAGGTGGAAACGCTTGACTCTTCAAGCGCGCTTCACAAGCGCCATGTTGAAGTGTTTTTAGGAGCAAATACGCTGTTTGCAATGAAGACTTGATTCCATTTTCTTTGCAGAAAACGCTAACATTGTGGTGCTAGCTCAGTACTTTCGAGTTGGTATGAGTGTCGGCGGGGAGTTGGATAGAGTTGTGATCATCGCCATCTGTGCGACCGAGTCAGCGCGCCAAAAGTGAAGTCGCCCTATTTCCTGCCGAATTCCACGTTCATTCGCTTGCCAGTATCATTGCGCGACAGGATATAAGAGGGGAATTGTCTATTCATTAGGACTCGGTTGGGTTGGGCGCACTCTAGAGAGGATGGAGGGACGACGACAGTGCTTACCGGGGAACCCGAACGGGTTAATGACAGGATTTCAGGTCAACCGACAAACAGACGTCGAAATGGCCAAGGAGTCCCTTCCGAAGTCGATGCGTCACGCTGTTTTCTATTCAGAACGTGTCATTCAACGTATCAATCGACCGGTCGAGGATGGTAAAACAATAAAGCATACGTCGAACTGTAAGTTCGGTGACCTGGTTCTTGTGAAAGTCTGCGAGTCTTACCCATTTGCTCGATATCCTTGCACAGCCATCATCGGATTTGCATTGCTCTCGGAAACTCATATTTCTGTGGTTCCCGTGAGGTTCTCCCACAAGAAGGAGGTGAAACACTACCCGATTCGTAAGTCCGGATCAGTCCGACTGCAAGTTCGACTTGGGCACTGTTGACTAACACGGCTACGCAGATTTGATTTATGACATAAAACGACACGACGGAGGGGACAACTTCTTAAATCCTCGTTGGAACAAATATGCTGAGAAACTCGACCTCCTATTTGAGCCACGCCTGCAGCCAAAGTCTGACTCCAACCGCTTCGAAACCCCGGTTACTTTGTATTTGTACGAACCGGAAAAGGACCTCGGCCGTGCACTACGGCGTTTATGGAGAAACTATCAGGTGGTATGTGGATGTGTTGTTTTCTATTATGCATAAAACGTTTGGATGCTCCCTTCACTAATGAGACTGTGCAGATGTCATTACTGGATATGCAACTAGATCCGACTAACGAACCACCGGAACTCCAGGTCGACCACTTAGTTGATCGACTGGAAGAACGCCTTCACAAGTACGTCGTCATGGATGAAAGAGAAAGCTTCTCTCTCCCTGATTTAAGCTCCTCTGTTTACTTTACAGCGCCAACGACATCATCGAACAAAGCGAAGCTCTCTCAGAATTGGCAAACCTCTGTTTGTGCTACAGAAAAGCGAAAGAGAGTATTCTTTCTCACGCTGTGCTTGATCAAGTTTTCCAAGACCTTGAAATCTGTCTGACAAGCTTTCACGAATATATCCCGCCACCTGCGGCAGAAGACGGACAAGTGCGAAAACAACAAATCGAAGATCACCGCATGTACAGTCAGAGGATCCGGAACATAATGGTGCACATTGGATGCATACTGCAGCTCCTAAATGCTCTGATGTTTAATTCAGAGCCTATTCCGCTTTCAGCCAAGAATGCTTTGTTTGCAAGCCGTTTGCGGGGTGGCTTGAAACGTCTCTTCTCTTATCTGCTACATGATTTCTGTCCTTCCTACTGGCGGGACCGGGTCCCCCCTTCGAATAACAGTAGAGCAGAAGTGGCCGACATGACACACATACTGAAACAGTATCTTCGTCTGGAGACTCAGGAGTCTCGAAAATTGCGAGGCCTTGAAACCCGATCCCAACGTATAGCAATGCGATACGGTTCCAAAATAAGGTGCCTGGCGATGTATCGCAATATGGCTTTCAATTTCTCAGCAAGTTTTCTATTTTCTGAGGAGAGCACATCGACCGACACTAGCAGTGTAGGAGAGTTAGAACTAGACGATGAAACGGCTTTTGAGCCTTCTTTTCGTCCAGCTCGAACTGCGTTTGGAATAAAGACTTCGTCCGAGAGCGGCAGCGATGATGATGAGTCATCTGTTTCTGATGAAGACCCACTAGAAGAGTGTGAGCGTCGACGGTTCCATCGTACTCGAGGCAGAGTTGGACGGCAACACGGCGTCTTGCATTTTGAAGTTCCTGGTCTTATTCACAGGGAGCAGAGGACTAAGCGTTCTCCCGGAAGACAGGGCGAAACGGCTTTATCTGAAAGTGGATCTAGCTCATCGAGCATCGATGACGACGATGAGTTTGGTCGCCATGCGAAGAAACCTGCCTTTAGGTATAACCGTGACCGCGAATACCAAGGCCGCAGTTCGAATGCGCGATATCGCGCAAGACCTGAGCTTCTCATTCGGCACAAGTTAAAAGGTCATGTAGAGTATTTCCCCTATGACCCCTGGAACCCTCCTTCCATTCGACGCATTAAGGCAAGCAGCGTGAGACTCGAAGGAAAACACACGAGGATTCTAAAAACTGGACGTCCGTCCCGCTTTCGGGATCCCACGAGGCCGCTGTTGTACCTTTATAAGCCAGATGAAGAACTCCGGGGTATGTATGACATGATCTACAGCAACAAGAAGCTTACTCAGCGAGAGCCAGCCCATAGCCACCTTCGAGTAAGAGAACATCTCGATGACTTCTTAAATTACTATGGCAACAGTGAGAATTTGGAGTTTGAGCGGCTGAGATCCTTTGAAAGACCTGTCCAGCCTTATTCGTTTGGTCTGGTCCGCTCAATGAAGCAGTATCAGGAGGATATCGCAAAGTTCGTGGAAGAAAAATGCGGAATTACAGATCCGAAAGAAAAGAAGCGATACTGTCAAGAGCTGCTCCAGCATGGTAAACGACAAGGCTTTGGAACGACTATATCCAGACTAGGTGCGTATGAATGCGTTAAATGGACGTAGGCAACATCAAGCTACGGGGTTTCTTGCAGGTACGCGAGAAGGGGATCAATCTACTTACAGGTCTCCGTACACATCAGACAAAATTGCTGTGGCAATAAGAGCCCAGACGATAGAACCAGATACTACTAGCGCTGAAGTATACCAAAGGAATAATGTAGTCACGAATTATGATTGGGAGGAAGGAGTCGGTGCGAATGCCGTTGCCGTGTTGGAACAGTTAGTGCAGCTCGAGGACGAAAATGATAAGAGACAGAAGCATTTCCAGGAAGACGATCTCAAAGCGGCGGAGGAGTTGGGCAAAGGTGTCACGTTTAGAGGATATGAACAAAGAGTCGATGCACCGGAAGATCGTGTTGAATGGAAGCTCGTCAGCTCCCTTCGGCATGCTGCTTTCTCTTTACTCCTGCACTATGAGCCGTTGACGCAAGATCTTAACGAAGAAGATGATCACGCCCCCACATTTACTTGCTTGTTGGGGAAAGCGCCTTTTAGGATACGTTTAAGTGCAGTTTGTTATCTGATTACGTATATGAGTGACTGCCTCCGCCAGTGTAGTCTTGACATCTCCTCTGAAGCCGTGGATCAACTCCAGGAATATTACAGTTATGCGACGGAGCAACACAATGGAGATACCAGCTCTAATCCTGAATCCGATACAGAATCCGGCTCAGGAGAACAACAGGTATCGAATCCGGGAGACTGTATTAAGTTTCTAAGGCATCATATTCACGAACCAAACCTTATCTATTCGTTTGCTCAGACGACACGGCTCGGACGACTGCTGCTTGAGGACGACATGGAGTTGCGAAAACAAATACCGCAAACCTTAATGGTGCAGCTCAAAATCGATTTAGACCAGTGCGAGGAAATTATTGAAATCTTGCCGGTCGTATTAGAGTATATGCATCCGATAATGGTGAGGGGATTGGATGCTGCCCAGGATATAGTTTCACTTGTCGAGGAACGTCACCACCTATGAGAAGAACAGCGATTGTTCCCGGTTTTCGTATATTTATGTGGAATGTTGACACTTTAGCTAGCTGCTCACTTCGCGGGAGCTTTGATAATGTCGGCGAAATCAGGTTTTAGAGAGGCACCACCAACGAGGAACCCGTCGATATCGTTCTCCGCTATCAACTGGTCACAGTTAGCAGACTTTACACTACCGCCGTAGACAATCCGGAGCTTGTTAGCCACGTCCTGCGAGCAGTGCTGGGCAATCCATTCGCGGACTTTGGAATGAACTTCCTGAGCTTGATCGGCCGTAGCAGTTCGCCCAGTTCCTATCGCCCACACTGGCTCGTAGGCAATGACAATCCTCTCCCATTCGTTACCTTCTACGACATTGACGAGGCGCTTGAGTTGCCGAGTGTTGACCTCCATGACTTTATCAGCATCTCTTTCGTCCAGCGTTTCACCAATGCAAAACACAACGTGCATGCCATTTTTCAATGCCACCTTTGCTTTATTGGCTGCCTCCTCATCACTCTCCTTGAAAATATGGCGGCGTTCACTGTGGCCTACAATGACGCAGTTCACTCCAAAGTCTTTGAGCATTTCCGCCGAGTGTTCACCGGTGAACGCTCCATAGCCCTCACAGCTGTGTATGTTCTGAGCTGCGATTTGTACCGGACTAGGGAGCTCATCCATGACCTTCCCAATATGAATATGGGAAGGAGCTACAACAATATCCACAGATTCCGGAAGAGGCGTAGCGCCGTGGATCACCTCCAGTGCTGCTCTTACCTTGGCTAAGTCGGCGGAGCATTTCCAGTTGCCTCCGATCCAAGGTCTTCGTTGTGTGTCGGATGACATTGTCCTTGTCTATAGGTTGTATAGCTTGTGCGGAGGCAAAGAAATCGACGCTTCAGAACAATCTGTACACGTACGGAGATCGCTGGAAGGACAGAGGACAAAATAGTAGATAAAAACAATGGGTGTGTCAAACCATGAGTACATTCATTGTACTTACAAATATCAAACCTGAAATTCGAACTGACAACACACACACACACACTTGAAAATATACTAAACCAGTGTATGGTGCAGTGAATTGGAATTGTTCGACACGTTGTCCTCCTGAGTCATCGATCCTAATTCCGTATGTTGCATAATACGCCGTGCGTGCAGCAGAAGTCAATGCATCCCAACGAACTGGAAAAAAAAACTGTATGATATTGTGCACGTGAATGAATGAGTGAGCTCTGTCATTCAGCAGGAAGACTTGATGGAAGGGGGAAGTGGAAGTTAAATAAACAAGAAGGCTCTGTTTATTGTCCATGCCATGAACGTGCACGTTGGGAGGGAGTTTTCAGCCACGAATAGAATGGAAAAAAAATACTTTGAAGGATTCCTTTGAAAGTCCTTGACTGCCTATACAGCGTTTGCGCTCGGCTGGCTCAGCCTGTCTGCGGACAGTTTCACAGAGAGTAGAGGTATGGTACACACTGAATACCACTTTTCACAACATATATGTGCGTATGTACAATTAGACCACAAATTACCAACCGCCGTGACAAGTACCATTTTTTTTCTTTGTGGTAATAAGAGTCCCTTCCACCAGGCAGCAATCTTATCGTTCACTCGCTCATAGTTACCATCAATGGTCCATCATGGACAGAGTAGTCCCTCCGTTCGATACATGCTTGTCCGTTGTTAGGAGAACACAGTATCCATTTTGCTCTTTTCCATTTGTTTGTTTCACCCCAAGCAAGAATGAGCAAAAAACCCTTAGAGCAAAGCGAATGGGGGCAGCCTCAGAGACCTCTTTCTCCTTCCTTTTATGCATCTTCCTCACGAAATAAGAGGCAGTCGTCGGACCAGGCCAAGCAAGAGAAGGGAAATGACCGAAGCAGTAGATCACGGGATCAGTTTGACCCTCCGCCAGCTCCTTTGCAACCTCTGCCGTCGTCTTTGGAGGAGATAGTGGCTTCTTCCAATGGGACTGGAGAGCGTAATTACACATCCCAAGAGTATTATGAAGACCAACAAGGCCACGAGGAGGAGGATCTCTTGATGGAGGATATGCCTGAGTTCCCTTCTTCCAATGCTGAGGATATTGAAGGGGAAACAGCTGAACAAATGAATACCCGGATTCAGCAAATTTTGGAGGCACTCAATAATCCTCAAGTGCAGCAGCAACAAGGGAACTTGATTCAGCAATATTTGGACCAGATCCAAGGAATACTTGTGGGGAAGAAGCGTATATCAGCACACCAATTCTCTGAATGGTGGGACCAGGTTGTAGAACTGCGAACCAATGAGCAGCCGAAAGTTCGTAAATGGATAGCGTCTCTGGTGGAGGAAGTCTGTCGAGAAAAAGTCGAATGTAAGAAAGAGACAGCTCTTGTCGTGTCTTATATGGTAACTAGTACTCATATTTCTCCGACATGATTATTTTACAGGGATCCCTCGTGTAATTGAACCCTTACTTACATTAGCCGAGGATCAAGACCAAGAGGTTGTACAACGCGTCGCGGCAGTGACGAATAATATTCTTCGAAAGGCGATGCGAATTACTGTGATTGACCCTTATAGTGGCCACTCATATAGGTCGCAAGTTAGCTCGGAAATCCAGAATATGTGGAAGAGGTTTGTCCAATTGCGGGAAAAGTTGTTCGGTGCCTTGACCGATGCAAACACATCAGACGGTGTGAGATCTGCTGTAATTAAACTGATAGAAACAACCATTTTTACTCAGACGCGTCCTTCTAAAGAAAGTGTGGAGAAGATTAGTGCGGCTTCCAAAACCGGAGCAGTAGCCGCCCAGGTCACAGGCTCAGATGCGTTTACGCTCGATCATATTCCGTCCAATTCTACGATGCACAAGAAAGCGGACTTGAAGAAGGAAGCTGATAGACTGATGTTGCAGCTACTGCGGCTATTAGACAAAGAAGCAGACTTAACAAGTGGTCTAGAGTTAACCCATAAAACATATGCCGACGTAATCAAGACAGTTACGTGGGTAGCGAGTCGGCGCCCCAAGGATCCTCTTGTAGTGGACACCAGTATCATTGATGAATATCTTCGAGGTGGAACGGCGAAGGCCGATCAGTGTTATGTCTACTTTGTCACGTCCTACTTGCATAAATTTATATATGATCCCCCGTCTCACATGAAGCTGGGGCGTAGACGAGGAATCAGTTTGCTCCCTCGCCTGACTAACTCTGTTAAAGTTGGATTCTTAGAACTATTAAAACTGAGATGCGTCCGCAAGGAGGAGGAATTCGAACAGGTTGCTACTATGTTAGGAGAATGCTTAACTGACTTGGGCTCAGGAGGAGAAGTAGAGAAACACCTAGGGCGCAAAATTGAAGGCAAGGTAGGTCAAATTGGTGACGAGGAGGAGGAAGAAGAGAAATATGAGTCTGATGAAAAGTCTATCGAGGGATTAAAGGCAATTAACATACCCGAAAATCGATATAGTGCTCAATCCTACCTTCAATTGGCGTTCGATGATCGTGTTAACTGCATTGTACAAAACTTTGCGTATATGCCTGAAGGCACACCAACCCCTCCAGATGAAATTATCTCCTCTGCAGCGGAATGCCTAGTAATGGCAAGGTTGAACACATCTAGCAAGCATAATGTAGAAGAGGAAAGGTCTCAGCTCTTCGAGCATCCTCCACTGGACTTGGCTCCTAGTGATGGTGGCACACATTTGGCTGCAGTTCTCCAAATGGTATCGGAAACCTGCACGGGGGAGGAAATTCCTTCTCGTGCTCGTCGTGTTTGGGAAGAAGATGAAATATCCTCTTTATATTCCAGTATATCGTCTGCAAGAAAGCGAAGGACTGTGGATAAGGACGTCAAAGACGGCTGGGATAAGTTTCTGGATGCCTCACTGGCGGATAAGGATGCTTTGTCCTTTGGAGATGAAGCGACGTCAAATACCCAAGAGAGTATAGATAAGTTAGGCAATAAAATTGAGACTCTCAAGGCGGAGCAACGGCAGGCTGGAACTAACTCTCTGATCTCTCGCAACGCGAACTCTTCTACGCGCATGCCCGGTATTCCATCTAATATCTTGAGCAGAATCACAACTGCTTTAAAGCTGAATAACGGGTCCGTGTGCCCAGGCATCGACCCCATTCTAATGGCTACCAGGAAGGCTTTCGTCGACGCCGAGCGCAGTGCCCGCGCGAAACTGAAAGAAGAGAAGGAATTGGAAAGTAAAGCCCCCGCTGCAGACACGCGAGAATCTACGACAATCGCAGACGAGAGAGAGGGGCAATCGGTTAGTTTGGAGAAGGATCTCTTAATGAAGAAAGAGCTGAGTACGTTAAAGAAGAAAAATGGGTGGAAGTTTAGCGACCGATGTTTCACCCGTATCCTACAACTTGCGGACCATGAATGGATGCAAACAGCTGCGCAAAGTGCCATTCGAAAATATGCTTCGATACTCGGGCGGCAGGCGACAAACCCTTCAGGTGTGGTGTTGTATTCCTTTCTAGAGGAATTCAAAGAAGGTGGAGATAAGAGTGAACGAAACAGGTTCGGGAAGTATTTCTGTCAAAGCAGACTGTATAGATTGGGCGAGATTGTGAAACAATTGAAGAACTCGAAATATGGACCGAGAAAGCTAGAGAAGATGTCGGTTCTTCCGAGAGAAATGTGCTTAGGTGTGTTGTTTGCTGAATATTCTTTGGGGCATTTCATTTCTCGGAATGGGGACGTGGAACGGATCGCCTTGATTCCGCCAAAGAAAACCTCCAGTGGAGATGAGAACAAAGAGACGGATGAAGTACGAATATCTTCACCATGTTGTACACCACAGTATGGTTTCCTTGTGGAGACGTTTGTGGGAGAATTTGTATCGGCTTCGCTACACGCGTCCACGCACAAGAGGGAATTCCTTCTTGATAGTCTGAAAGTTATACTACTGGAATGCCCCCAGCTTGAGAATAGTGTCTTTGACATGGTAGTAGGTGCCTCGCTGTGTGAAACCGGGAGCCCTGGAAGCTATGTCAGTTTGTTGACTGCTACTCTTGAAAATCGCCCGAGCGCCAGAAGGTCCGCGTTAGAGGCTTTAATGTCGATAGCGTTTTCACCCAACAAGGGACCGAGAACTGAAGCTATCTTGAGTCTGTGTCGTCGTGTTGTTAAGATCAAGGGACAGGAAGCCGTGGTTGTTCCTCGTACGGAAGAACTTTTCGATACATTGAAGGTAACTGAGGATGACTCCTCTAGTGAGAATGCGGTTTCTTCTCAAGAGACCAACACTAAGGAGCTTATTAAGAATGGTGCCAGTGCCATGAAGGATCTTTCAACATTGTCTCGAAAATACGTGCGGGATGTGAGTGACGCTACCCGGAGACTGCAGTTGTACTTTTTGCTTTCTACTGTGTACCCGAGCCAGTATCCTATTTCGCGATTTTTGGAAAAAATCATAGGTACATACATAGACGTCATGCAAAATCCAGTGTCTTCTAAAACGAGCCAGCAAGTGCGTGCGGCTGTTTCTAAGGCGTATGAGAATGAAATTCCTTTACTCATTCGAACCCTCGTAAAGAAGCGAGGAGGTCCATCGAAGATGGTCGAACGTATCGCTTCGCTTCATTGTATTCAAAGTGGAGGGGTTGAAGGTTCCTCGACGGCCACTGACGATATTTCCGACAAGGAGCTTCATGTACTGACCTTTATCATTCACTCCATAGTGGAAAATCGTGAGAACATCGATAAGGAGCAAATCTGCTCTTACATTTTCCAGAAACTCTACAATACTACCGAAATAAGATGTGGAGGCAGTCTCGCTACGTTTAGGCCTGCTATACCAGGACTGAAGAAGTCTGATATCATTGGTATCGTTCCTGGTATCATGGTATTGGAAGATCGCATCCAGGATGAGATAGTGGGCAGTCTTTGCTCTAGAGAAGGAAGTGCTGTCTCCGAAGCCGAGCTCTTCGCTTGCATGTGCAGTACCGATGAAGTAGCAAAACAGAATGATGACTCAGAATCTTCAGAATTTGGGGGCGTATCACTATTAAAGACGTCTTTAGAGGAATGCGGGCTCGCCAAGTGGAACCCCGCCCTTCCTCTCTCAAGTGATGCTGTCGAGCATGTTATCGCAGCGTACTTGAAGAAGGAGAGAAGACACAAACTGTCGGCTAAGTCTATATTAGACGGGTTGACTATGCTAATAGAGGCAGCGACATGGCCGCGAATCATTGTGAAAGCTATAGAATTGTTCCTGCAGCAATACGCAGATGATATTGATCAGCAGGAAGTCGTCGACCTGCTGCACAAGATGGTAGACAAAGAAGTTTGGAAGTATTCTACATTGTGGTCCGGTTTTGTTAACGCCTGCAAGCGGGGTATTCCTGCTTCGCTGCTTGTGCTTTGTCGGCTGCCGGTGGCGGAGTTAGAGAAGGCACTTGGTACGAACAAGGTGCTGCATCAGCGAGTTCGTGAATGCGCCGAAGAAGAAAACAATCAAAAGCGTATTAGTGACGAGGTTTTGCATTTTCTGAGCGTAAAGTTGAAAATTGATCGGGAAGCCTTAGCTCGGGAAGAACAACAGCAACGGGAACAGCAGGAACGGCTGATGGAAGCCAAACGAATGGCTGAAGAACGAAGCAAACAACAACCGGCGGGTCGCCCTCCAAATTTCCATCCTCAGTTTCCACATCAGCAGCCGCAGCACAATCAACAAACATTGTTCCCGGGGCATGCGCATGCCCGGATGCCTCCTCCCCCTGGCTTCCACCACCCACATTATCAGATGCACGGAAACGGTGGCCCACGACCAGACAGTGCGCATGCACAACCGATGCCAAGGCATGGTTACCCCGGACAGTTCCCGTCGCAATATCCTGAGCACCAAGGGCACAACAATCATCAGCAACGACCACATCGCTTTGGACCATCCCCCAACCAGGAATACGGAGGACCCATGCAGCATCCACAATACCCTGGCCCTCGGCCGCATCAATACCAAGGGCCTCCTGAAGGCGAAGCTCGACCGAGCTTTCCAAATAGAGGAGGAGCACCGCGGGCTGCTCCTTCGCATGGTTATGGGGTGCCACAGCCACCTCGAGGACGTGGCCGAGCTCGACCGGACAACCAATACAATGATGAACGTCCTAATAAGAGTAGGCGACGATGATGCTTCCACGGTTTTCTCAGTTAACATATAATTGGCAGCGACTGGTTGTCAGACCGCAAAATTGTTGACTTTACCCACCAATAACGACGCCCGTATCCATACATTTGCAATTCTTCGTACCTTCGTCCCGTTTCTCCACAAACTAGTTTCTTAGTTGCCGTAGGTAGCAATCTTTTCTTTCACTCCCCATCATGAAGTGATTCAAACTTTTCAAGGCCTCAAATGTCGACTTGTAAGGTGCCGACATGGAACGAAGCTTTTTGACATTATGTGTGAATGACTCGTTCTCTTGTACGCGGAGTATCAGATCTACAGCGTGCGGTGTAGCACAGTAAATAGACGTAGAAGCCATCCCGGGGACAGAACTTGGGTGGAATCCAAACCACACTTGTCCATTTTTCTCCTCTTATACATACTGCAGACGCATAGCTTGTTTGCAGGTATACGGGTCTATCCTCCCTCGTCGTGGAGGCACTACAATTTGTGTGCTTGCAAGTGCACATTTCGCCACAGGAGCGTGTGTGTACGGAGTAACTTTTTTGGAGTTTCTCATCTTTTATAGCAAGTCAAGGTTTATAGGGGCAAAATGGCTTCGCCTGTCAGTCAGTATTATTCAAGCGCACTAGGATCTGCGTCAAACAGCAGCAGCCCGAACCCTGCTGGAAGCACCGCTGGGGGCTCCAGGTCAGCTGCTTCCCCTGCGCCTGGGACAGGAAGTGGAGGCGCACCAGATTATCGAAGATCTGTTTTTCTGACGGGCCAGGTGGTACTGGCTACTAATTCTGGAGCCAAAAAACTGTTTTGGCCGGCTAGAATATGTGGCGCGATGTCTTCGCTGGCTGCTTCGGTCAGACCCAATATGGACAGGATGTCCCTGTTGAAACCAAACAAAGGTCGAGACGCTGTGTACCTTGTGGAGTATATTTACAATCGGAAAACCACAAACATCGGATGGGCTTCATGGGATGATATACAACCTTTGAATGATGAGAATGCCAATCGTCTCTATAACCGGCAAAAGTTCCCTGGCAAGTACAATAAGGGGGAATTCCTGAAGTCTGTGGAACTGGCAAAGCAGGAAGACCGTGTATCTGCTCCCTCGGATTATACTGGCCTCGTAGGAACACCATTTGATGACGGTGTAACGTTAGGTGCTGCAGTATCTGGTTATCTTTTTCAGAAAGATGATTTTGTTACATTGAAGGATACCGCCACAGAAAGCTCTGGCAAGAACGGCCTCAGTACTGTCTTCCTGATACATTACTTTTGCCAAAACCCCGATTCGACGGAGATGACGGCCAAAACGATTAGTGTTATATGCAGTGAGCTCGCATGCTTGCCAGAACGAAGGACCGGACTCGGTTCCTCAGCATGGAAGGTTGTCGGCGCAATCAAGAGAGGTACCCGTGTATTGCTGTCTTCGCTCCGAAGTGTAGAAAATGCTTTCAACGTGTCAACGAAGAAAGGTCAAGAGCAGATGTGTCAGAGCAAGGAAATGATCCTTTATGACTATGAAACGCCCCTCCTCGAGATTGATTTGGATTTATCCAGCACTCAGGCCACCAATTTCGTGGTCAATCCATCATGTGACATCAAACGGCAACAGCTCAAGGAACGTGTTGAGTCGTTGGAACGTCCACTGGTTCCTCATGTTAAGGAAGCTGCGCATGCATTTTGCGGTGAAGGTCAGATAGTGGAAGCGGCTGTAGCAGTTCGTGCACACGAAGACCAAACATGTGTCCTATGCGGTTGTAAGTCTCCTATTTGGATGGAAGACTATGATTTAGACCTTGGTCCTTTGATTGGCTACGCTAGAGGTCGCTTGTATAACGGCCACATTGGTGGCTTGCCCGTGGCCGACCCTTACTTAAGAGAACTTTTTTCGACTTTGCAAGAAGAAACTAGACCCGTTGATATGAATCCCGATTTTGTAAGAGTAGTGTGGATGCACTGTTATTGCTTTCATCTCGGAATTAGCACACAGCCCGATGTTCGGACTACTGGTCCTGAGTGTAACTTAGTGTCATGGATTCAAGCCAATCGTTTAAAGTTTGTTGGATCGGAGCCATATGACAAAGAGCCATTAGCCCTGGTCACTTGTGGAAGGTCGGAATGCAGGAGAAGGTTCCATCTTCCGGCGCTGCTTATGTACGGGTAAGTTATTTGCACTGGAATAAAACTTGTTAAAACGATATCATTGTTGGGGTGCATTGCAGTTGGGGTGTCTGTGGGGAGCGGTGTCTCAAAGCAAATAGAATGCATCCGTTCTTAAAGACATTGATGGACAACGATGACCCTACTCTCCTGGCTCGGCCACCTCCTGAAGTGGATGTTCCTGAAGGCTTTGTTCATGGTTGGGTAATGGGCTATAATGCTCCCCAGGGTCTTTTTTTCGTATACCTAGACGAAGGGAGTACGCTAACCGTGGGAGAAAAGCATATGACGTGGATGGCTCCAGAAGCAGGTCACCGAGCATCCCGTTTGATCGATCAGCGGGATATTGGCCGCAATGTTATTATCAGCAAAAAGCTATCCAAATTTGAAGAAAGATGGATCTCGAGTACTATAGCTACAGATAACTCAGGTATCGCGCGTTTTGAAGACAATGGATTACCCTCAGGTAAGGTCCACATGTACGCTGTTTGCGGGCGAGTAACTTTCACGAGTAGCAACGTTTGATTATACAGAGCGGGCTGCAGAGTTCGATCGGCTGCTGCAGAGCAGTTACACCCTATCCAATGTAGAGATTAGTCGAATGTCCACGGACAAGCTGTCTCACTTGTCGCTTGTGCGAACTTTCGGAGCTGTGGGTTTGACCACTAGTTTCACTATTACTTCATACCTGGAAGTGTTCCAGAGACTCTACCCGGGACAGGAACCATCAACAGCCGGTTCCCTAGCAGGAAAAAGGGCTAGATCAGATAATGAAGGCGCCATTTCGCCGGCGACAAGTGGTACTTCAAAGTCGAAAACTATCTCCTCGGATGTGAAACAGAATCATTCGCAGCCTTCTAGTACCTCTAAGGGCGTAAGTCCCTTGAGGCGCCATGATTATGGGAAAAACCCAAGGTTTCCGCGCGGTGGATATGTAGAAGGAGGACCTGGCTTAGTTGTTGCTTATTCTAACTGCTCAAAGTTAATTTTGAAGCAGGTGAATACTCATGAAGCTGCGGACTCGTTTACCTCTCCACTCGCTCCTGGAGCCTCTACGGCGCTCACGTTGAAGAAGCTGAAGCAGAGTGGTACAACAACTGCTAAGGGTGTTGCTCGCACCAAGAATGCAAAGGCAAAGAAATCTTCCAGCTCCGTAAACGGCGAAATTGCACAAACAACAGTGCATTCCGGTGTCCACAATGGGTCTTCAACCACACGTCCTCCGCTGTCAACTGATTGGCACACAGTAGTGGATCCTGCCCCCAGGCCTATTCAAACTGAATGGTCCTCTGGAAGTGCCCCTCAGCATATTGCTCCGTCTATGGCTTCACGTCCTCCATCTATGAGTGGTAATTCGTTTCACAGGATGAATTATTCATCGGGTTTGTCGCCGCGTTACGATGAATGGAGTAATTCTAATCATGCAGACGACTTATCCCACGATAACATAGAGGAAGTACCTGGATCGTCTGCATTGACGGGGAATCAATTGCCAGCTCACTGGTAAAGGCGTTTCAGGGATGCTTCGGAGTCCGCCTACACAACAATAGTTTGGCCGAACCTATGATGTTTCTGGTATGTTTATTAGAATTTTTGTGGAATTTGCAGTTGTTGAAGACACCCGACAAGAATATGGGTGGACTGAAACATGCCAAGACTATTGTCATCCCAGCTTTAACGGTTTTTTGCAATTGATTTATTCTGGGCCTTCCAATAATTTTCCACCAGCGAATCAGCTGCCTGTTGTTCAGTTGGAGCGAAATAACCGTGTGGTTTCTGCACATCTAAAGATTCCATATCCGTCTGATCCTCGACGTGCCCAGTAAATCCAGGAAGTCTCCTCGTGAAGGTGTCCTTCAAATTGGTTTTCATCATAAACGTATCGCGGGGCTGTGTACCTCTGCCAATTTCGTAGGCTTTCGTGTTCGCAGCCTGGATGTGGACGAAGGAAACGTGACGAAAGCAGCGCGTGGGATACAGCATGGCACATGGCTTACATGGGGAATATATCCTGTGTAGCCGGGAGTTTGGTAACTACGCTTTGTAGACCCTTCGAGGAGATCCTTTGTAGTGCTGTTCAATGTTTTTCCTGTTTCATCCATTATCGGACGCTGTCGAGGATCTTCACCTGTTTTAACAGGAAGCGAATTAGGTTCCGAGCAATACAAAATTGGAGACGGATAATTCACACATACCGTATAATCCGAAATCTGCACTAAACGTTGAAATTCTTCTTGGATCACCAAGGACTTCACGTTCCCGTCTTTTAGTTTTCTGTGTAGGATAGAGCTGTCCTCACCGTTAACCATATTGGTAACTCAAACGTAGACACTACGCACCTCCCACGGCTGTTTGGGCTTTGACGTCGCCAGTTGGGTTTCAGCGTAAAGATGGCCTGTGTCGCAACAAGCATAGTAGCCAATTTGCCATCCAATTGAGTAAGACGATTGTAATACATACTGAGAGCTTCGCGGGCACCTTTCATCCAAGTATCAAAATCAATTACCCCTAAATCGTTGCGTTCACAATGAGCATCAAACGTGCGATACTCGTGCTCGGTTGGTTCATGGCCAAACAGTTCGAACAGTACCGGACGCAGTTCAATTGGATCAATGGTACCCGTATTATCCTGAAACATTCAACCACGCAGTAATTGAAAAGCGATATCGATCATCAGTCATACCCGTTTGACGACGACATACCTCGTCAATTATTTCAAACGCTTGTTGCATGCGCGAGTCAGTAACCTGGGACAATTCCTTCTGTTCCTTTTTCGCGTCTATCATAAAAGATCTTTGCGTGGTATCGTGCAAGAAAGGCTTATCCATAGGGAGTCTTTTTTTACTTTCTCTGCACATCACTACCATATTCGTTTGGGTCGTTTCGTGAACTGTTTGCAGCAGAGTTGGCGCTATCAACTTACGATTTTTTCGGAGGGTGATAATCGTTGGCCGAAACGCTCATAGTCTGCCTCATCGTCTCACTCGCTTGTTCAGCTTTCGGACAGACAAAACTCCCCGCTTGTGGTCCCATTGTGATCCTATCCGTCTCGCAGGCTTCCTGTCGCAACGTACCGAATTTTCTATCCCGTGAGACTTCCGGTACACCTGGTTGGAGCTCATAGAACTCCGCGCTCCGGCTTTGGAAGCCAGTATATCCCCTTAATGGACCGGCACTCATTTGATTTAGATCTGGAAACGAACGGAATAAGCCAAATACGGTCCAAATGCAGTTTAACGCCAGAAAAGCGCGCGCAGAACTGGATGATCTTCACACTTCCTCGTTCATTCAAGTATTTCTCCCGGACAACCGTCGCAAATCTACTTCTATGCACAAATTCACTCTATATGGAACTAAATGAGCACTACGAAACCATTGAAAACTGACCTAAAAGAGCCTAATAACACCTTGAAAGTTCGAACCAGTCCCGTCGTACTTCAACGAGACAATGTTTTCGTCTACTTAGTATCCGGGGCATTCATTCACTCGCACGCTTCGATGTAGCGTTGTTATTTGAGCTTCGATTGTGCGGATAGCTTGTGTTTGATCAATCCTTATTCCTCTGTGCTGTATTTGGGTGGATTTCTCGAGAAATGGCGTCAGCAGAGCGAGTTGTGATGGTCACGGGGGGCTCCGGCCTCGTGGGGAAAGCCCTCCAGACAGTCATTTATGAGAAGGAAAAGGGCTCTTCCACCTCCCAGGAGGAGTCCTGGCACTTTCTGTCCAGCAAGGACGCTGACTTAACGTGAGTTCCGTGCGTTCTGCTCTTTCTTTCTTTTGGTTCGTCATATCATAGGGCGCCCTTGATGTGCAGAGATATGGAACAAACCAAACAAGTGTTCGAAAAGATTAAACCTACGCATGTCATCCATCTGGCGGCCTTTGTCGGTGGACTCTTTCGGAATATGAAGTACAAGGTTGAATTTTTCCGGAAGAACATACAGATGAATGACAACGTCATGGAGTGCTGCAGAATGTTTCAGGTACGGGGAAGCTGGAACTTCCATTCTCCTGGATCACTGAGACATGCTGAACGTGCTACAAGCAGGTTCAAAAGCTGGTCTCTTGCCTTTCAACGTGCATTTTTCCGGACAAGACGAGCTATCCGATAGATGAGACGATGGTAAGTGCGGTAATATCTCTGGGACATGGGAGAACTAGCTTTGTTGGACCACACCTAACAAATTTAATGTTCCGGAAACAGGTACACAATGGACCGCCCCATAACAGCAACGAGGGATACGCTTACGCCAAACGCATGATTGATGTCATGAACAGAGCTTATCAAGAAGAATATGGGTGCCAGTTTACTAGCGTAATTCCTACGAATGTGTACGGGCCATATGACAACTTCAATATTGACGATGGTCATGTGATCCCTGGGCTCATTCATAAAGCATACTTAGCAAAGAAGAATGACGATGATTTCGTGATTTGGGGAAGTGGGTCTCCGCTTCGACAGTTCATATATTCGGAGGACTTGGCTGAGCTCATGATATGGGTGCTTCGCAATTATGATGTAAGCTCCACTATGACCGATCCTACCCTCTTTTAAGAAGGTATTATTCTGATTCTTGCAGTCAAGTGACCCAATCATCCTTTCGGTTGGAGAAGAAGAGGAAGTTTCGATCAAGGATGTAGCGTTGAACGTTGCGCAGGCGACAGGGCTTAAGGACAGCCAGATTAAGGTATGTGTGGACAACTCTCCCGCAGTTATCGACTAAAGAGTTTCAGACGTATCCGTTTTGACACCCCAGTTTGATACTAGTAAATCCGACGGCCAATATAAGAAGACTGCTTCGAACAAAAAGCTCCGAGAATTCTTACCATCTTACAAGTTTACGTCTATTGAAGAAGGAATTAAGAAATCAGTAGACTGGTTTTACCATAACTATGCGACTGCAAGAAAGTAAATGGCACATGTTTGTGGTACAGTGCATTACACATGGGTATCCGTAGGGACCAAGGATTGGCTGTCGATGTCTTCCTGAAACTAAAACAAGAGGACTATATGCTGAGGATAGTACAATGTTCACAGATGATGTCAAGTGCGTGTTGCGTAACATTCAATGGTTGCCCTATTAGAATTGATCAATAGTTGAGCTCTGCCAGTGGCGTGCTCTTTCAAACCCATTCTTTCCCTCCTGGTAGTCTTTCATTGCCTGATAAATTTCCTCTTTTGTGTTCATAACAAACGGACCTGTGGAGAAACGAGAAACAAGCATGCTCTTACGCGATCATCGCCTCCATGATAACCTCTACGCACTGCACTAGCAATCTTACCATGCTGAACAACAGGTTCATTCAGAGGCTGTCCACAAATGAGAACAAAATGGGCTCCCTGACCCCCAGCTTTTACGTGAATGCCGTCTTCATCCCCTTTGTTGCTCAACACTAGAGTATGGTGTGCTGGAGCGTCTACTCCTTCAACAGTTCCACCCCCACTGAGCATATACATGAAACCATTCCAACCTGAGGAACAGCAGCCATAGTAAGCCAACAATATTACACATCTTAGAGAACATTAGACGTTTTAGGCGTGTACCTACCCTTAGGGATCTTCTGTTTCACCTCAGTGTTAGGTTCCATGCGGAAATCCAAGTACTGTAGCCCTCGCGTTCAACGAGCAGAACGTACAATAGGAAGAGCACTAGGTAAGGAGAAACAACCAGAGGCACCTACCATCGTTGGCGTACGGGTATATACAGGACTCTCGATACCAAATGCTTCACCCGCAATGACGTTGGCCACAACGTTCTTGTACATCACTTTTGGTATCTCGTCTGCTGTCAGTTCCTGGTAGTGAGGATCTACCATCTTATGTTCGGATGCCAGATTTACCCAAAGTTGCATCCCATGAGCTTTGTCGTCAGACGCCTGTACCAATGGAGTTATAAGACGGTGGGAATGAAGACTATTACAGCCAGCAGAGGACTTACAGGAACTTCAGAATGAACTATTCCCTTCCCCGCTGTCATCCACTGCAGGTCTCCGGGGTTTATAGTACCCTGCGATACACCGCATAGAAGTCTTCAATATAGTTAAGAATTATCAATTGCAACAACAGCCATGCTCTACCAACCTTGTGTCCCGCAAAATCTTCATGAGTAAAGGATCCCTTCAAAATGTAAGTAACTGTTTCAAAACCTCGATGAGGGTGATCAGGAAATCCAGCCGGCTTTCCTGCGAAACTCGTTTTTAAATTATTATAAGTTTCGCATATAGAGTTTCGCATATAGATTTTAGCTCCAGATAGACTCTTTTCCCGTGCTTACCTACGTAGAACTCGTCCAGCATTAGGAACGGATCTGCAAGTCACATACACACCATCCCCATATGGGCAACCGAGTACAACTGCACCGGGGAAACAAACTTGACATACCCAAATTCTTTAGCTCAGGTCTGCCGATAGATCTCCGAACACGGGCTCCTTGACCTTCACCTTGCCAACGGGATTCCACGGATTGTACCACCTTTCGTGGATTCTCCAAGGCAGGTTCCTTGAAGTCCTCGGGGGCATTTTGTATCTTGTCGGCTCCTGGCATGGACTGGATGCCGGTAGAGTCTACTTCGGTCGACATCTTGTAGGCGTGCAAGGGGACTGGAAAAGAGCTAGAAAGCGCAGATAATGCGATAAATAGACGAGCTCGATGGAACACTGGCTTGCAAACACAAGACCGTAGGAGCATAACACAGTTCCCACAACAAACAAAGACGGGTTCGCTCTTTGTCTTTGTTTATTTAAACACTTCGGATTTCAACCCACATTATCAACACAAATGATTCGTATACTTGTATTACCAGTGCAGAGTTCCTCAGGAAGTTGAAGTTGGGATTTCCGGAAACGCGGATTTCTAGAGTTTCTAGAAAGCCTTCCAGAAGCAACCAACCACACGCATTGAGATTCGCCTGTCGCGCGGCAAAACTCATCGCATTCTGAACGCACTGCCAATTTTGGTATAAAGCAAAGATCTGGTGGGAAATTGAGCCAAGTTCAACGTTACCGCAAGTGCGGACGAACTACGGTGGTGCTACCAACTTCCAGCTTGGTAAACTGGAGGAAAACCGACGTGGGGAGGAAAGTGTGATATCTCCTCCTTATAGCAAATGTAGAGCATTATGAAGTCAATCTGCGTAATCAATTGGATACTATCAGAGACAGACAGGTGGAGAGACTCACTCACTCATGATCATCACTGTAGTTACAAAATTGTACAACTGTTGCCAACTTGTACACCATCTTTCCTCAAGATGAGGAAATTGTTATTTATTGCACAGCCTTGACTTTCATAGGCGTCGACCGGCATATGTCTTTAAGTTCCTCCAACGAGTCTATTCAAGTCGTCCTCAAATCTCCGGTTATACAAGAGCATACTGTGTCGCAGTTTCGATCTTGTTCTCGAATCATCGAAGTTCTATCTGCGGTTGGGCCTTCGAGACGCTGTATGGTCTCTTGATAGATGCCATTGCCAGCTTATTGTCACTGTGACTCAGATCTTGGTGCATGCATGCACCGTTTGGCCACTCGAGTAAGCACTGCTCCAGCTCTTAAATATCTCCTCCAGCAATGCACACCTAGAAACTATCCCAGTATCCGACTCTCGAACTTCCAAGTTCAACCTGTTCGGTGATTTCCGAGGTTCCCGTGTGTGCTCTCCACTGCTGGAACAACTCGACAACTTTCGCAACAGAAGAAAATCATCACAGACCGACTGCCCCGTCCTAAACAGTATCATTTTTTTTACTCATGATACTACATTATCTTTACGTTCGTCGTCGGAACGCTGCTTCCCTGGTTCTCCATTCTCCAATCAACTGACGCACATTAGTTGGGGGAGACTGAATTAGTGGACTGGAGTCTCTCGACGGCATGGTCGGAGATTCCATGACAGATGTACTCGCAGCACTGTAGCCTGCAGTCTCTTCACCAGAGGTGGTTCTGGTGCCCAAGAAACCGGCGTCGTGAAGGACACTTGGCCCGAGAGAAAAGTTCCGAGGAGGCGAAACACCTTCGCTCATTACCACTGATTTTCCCGGCGTTTCCAACACGCTTTCAGTGCCGGTTACGGAACCTACAGATGATTCCACCTCACAGTTATTTGTATCAGTTACATCACCAGTGAGCGAAGCTCGCCGTCGTCGGGTAGAACGTCTGACTCGACGACCTCTATGCTGTCGCTGAAATGCCTCCTGAATCGCCTTCTGTCGGTTTTGTACGGCCAACGTAAAGGCTGGAGTATCCTCGTGATGCAACCATTTCACATTCTTAGATGGTGGGGAGTCTTCCTCCAAGACGAAGTAGCTGTTTCTCCCAGGCAATCTTCCCGGCTCTTCAACGCCTCCCTCAGTGCGATTTTTGCTGTAGCTCCATACTTTGGTCAGCAGTGCATTATACAAAATGTGCGGATCAGCTTGACAAATAACTTCTTTCGGCGTCATCTCATCGCAAGATATTGCCGAAGCTGAAGTATTGTTGCTCTCCAGGAGATTATTCCGTTTTCGTAGGACTGGGAAAGCAAGCCGCTGAAAGCTCGAAGGAATATCAGCAGTGGACGACAATGACGAAGAATCAGATATTTCGTCCAACGCTCGGATACACCGCTGGATACTTTCATCCTTGTCGATTGCGGTTGATAAATTAGTGTTGGGGTTATCTGCCCCTGGCGACCATTCCCCGTCCTTCTCAGCTTGTTGTCCTCCGGTGTCGGTGTCCTCCGTTGCGGCATCGGAGTTGTCACTTTCTGTATCACTAAACCTTGCCGCATTCTCATTTGATGGTGTAACATCGGGAGCGTGCTTTTCACCATTGGGTATGTCTTCCGTATGTACCACCTCACCTGCACACGTATCCTGGTCAATACTATGAGGAATGCTAAGCTGTTCTGGAGCGTGCAAATCAGCAGTACCGTTCTTCAAAAGAAGCTGCCGAAGCTGTCCCGGATTGCAAAACTGCTTCGGGATCATCGAAGAAGCACTACTCAAGAGTGTGTCCACAAGCTGATCTGCAACTGCACCTCCAACACAGATTGAGTTCCGCTCTGTCTCCTGAAGGTCGGGTTTACCGCTCAAGTGATCGAGGGATAGTTGGAAACATGCATAAACTGGAATGTGATCACTTCCAGTCACGTCATCACTGGTATTGTACGATATACACTGCAGGGAAGGTAGAGTGCTAGGGTATCCTGAAGAACCTTTAGAGCGGGGAAGCGATACAACCCTACCGCGCGCCATTTCACCATTGGTATCAACTTTCGGTTTGTCCAAGGGGACAGCAGCAGTTTGCCGTAGCACGGCACTGTTGTTCCTATTACTATGCTTCCACGGGTCCTTAACCTGGGTTGAGACAAGCAAAGATTGCTGCTGCAGGGGTCGTCGAAACAGTATTCTGTCCGGATAGGAAGGAGTTCTAGCGGCTCCTGATTTTTTCTTCCGATTTTCCTTGGGAGACCCTAGACTCTTATCGTGACGAACTTCGCTATCCAACGCAGCCGCATGATTGGCCAACGTGCCCTTGTGTTCACTGTGCACCCGTTGTACCCTTATATATTTTCCCTCGTTGTTGTCTGAGTCACTATCTGTGTCTTCATTCACACCTTCTTCCAAACCATTTGGATCTGTGCTTGCTTCATCGATAGAGGTAATAAAATCTGTTGTAAATCCTTGCTGGAGCCGGTTGACGTTCGCATAGTCACCGTTTTTCCTCCGTAGCCAGGACTCCATGGCTTTGCGCCGTTTATAAGTTGGAGGGAAAGCGATTGGTGCCTCTTCAAAACCAAGGAACAAAGAGGAAGAGTCAAACATATTCCGTAGCTCATCAAACGTCAGCAATCGCTCCCAGTACTTCTGCAGAATCGACGCCTCTGCAGTCGAAGGTCTTGCGTTAAAGTCTCCCGTATATTGCTCCGTAAGTTGCTCTGATTTTGCCACCATATACACGGCTTGCTCAGGAGTCATTCTGACTCTGTAGTTCAAATCCCCAATAATAAAGACATACGAAGAGCAATTTTGCTCTATCAGTGGAGTAAGCACGTCCTTGTAACTATCATGCCTATTCGGTGGATACTTAGACGGTGTCGTGTAGCTCCGCCGCGGGTTGTACTCATTGTCGGGTGTTGCCTGTCCTTCAGGTGTTGCAGGACCATTGTTTGGTGCAGCATCAGGGGAGCTTTCTTTGTGAAATCTACGTCGAAAGCGCTCAAGTCGAGAAGGTGTTTCCTCCTCGATTTGTCCATTTGCAGTGACATTCTTCCCGGAAGCTGATCTGCGTATAGGACTTCCGTTTGTTTCGTTACGGGGGCTCGATTTACCGGTAACAAGTGATGATATCTCTGAAAAGGATCTAGACCTTCTAATACCGCTTATTGCGGGAATTCTGTTTTCTCGCAAGCGAGCCATTTCGTTGCTTCTCCCGAAAGAGCTCATCCTCACAGAGTGTACCGCAGCGCCATTCATTACAGCAAGCGACAAGGCCCCTTGGCTAACAGAGGTACTTAATTCCGCCACAAGGAGATTTCTTTTGTCTCTAGGGATGTTTTGGGCAGCCTCCGTAGCCCGATTCACCACATTTTCCATGGCGCTGTATTTCTTGGATAATACATTCGCCACAACGTCATCTATGGTGTCTAGCAAGTTGGTGCCTGTTTCAAAAGCGATACTTCTTCCATGAAAAGATGTGGCATACCTAGATGAAAATCTAGACATTCGACGTGGCATCTTATCGCTACCCTTGGGAGACATGCTCGGGGAGTTGCTAGCATCGCCTTTGGAGGATTGAGCTTCGAATTGCAATAGTCTCTCAAGCCTCCGATCGACGAGTACAGAGTTCGGTTTAGCCGTACTCCCATGAAGCATTGCCTCATTCATCGATTTAAAGCGCTTCTTACTAACCGTCTGTCTTCGATCAAGAGGAAGCATGCGTCGCAACGCTGCTTCGATGGCTCTGTTGATGCCCTCCGATGCTTTTTGATCAGCACTCCTGAGTCGGAGGGACACGCGGGAACCATGGTTATTCGCCAGGATTGAACCACAATTTGAAAATTCAACAAAGCTTTGCTTTCTTCTCTCTTGTTCAGTCTCACACTCGACCCTAGAATCCACAGTCCGCGTTGCCAAAGTGGTCGACTGTGGCTTCACAAGCAGCTTGTCCAACAACTTCAGCAACTTAGGGCTTCGGCTCAAGGACAAGAAGTCAGCACTTGAAGAGTCACCAGTGCGCACAGACTCGTTAGCATACTCGTCATTGTTGAAGGCAATGCGATTCTGTGACCTTTCCCGCTCTTTCCTTTGAACACTATCATCTCCATTCTCTGAAGCCTCCAAAGAGTCCTTGGAATAATTTTCCGCGGTCTTGTTGCATATATATCCGGGAAACTCCATGCACAAGTTTTCTAACATTGCTTTCGCATCTGCGTTCCGGGAACTGAGTTTGCTCTCAGTCTTCCTATCACTCGCCAAGTGACAACTGACAAAACACAGTGAGGAACGTAGCCGCAGTTTCCCGCGGTCATCAGGGAGTTTAAGCGGAAGAGTGATACTGACTGCGCCTTTATTGGTTGCCCTCGTAAACAGCAGTCTCGTTCCAAGAGAAACAGAGTTCCTGGAAACCCATGAACGTCCGTAGGGAGATGACAAAAGTAATTGTGGAAATGTGCTCATGAAGGACTTACTTAGAAGCTTTAGCACAGAGGCATATTCCTTCCGTTACTAAAGCCGTGCGAACGAATACAGTAAGATATATAAACCCATGATAACCAAGAGCAGTTGCGTTATTGCCTATTCCGTGGTCAATTATGGCATATTCGTCCCCCAAGTGGGCATGAAGAGCCTCTGCATTGAATTCAACAGTACATGTAGTCGTAATCAGCCAGTCTTAACGCGGGAAACGATATACCTACTCTTTACTGAATCAGTCACTAAGCACTCTTGCACACCGATTCCGTATACATCATATCCACGGGGTATCCAGTTTTCTGCCTCCGCCACTGTGAATGTTGACTTCTCGCCCATGTTCCAGCTGCTGGTGTACACGCTGATGTTTCTTCGCTTTTGCTCCTTGTGTGTCGTGTTGCTCTTTTTCTCAAAATAACCTGTCTCCATTGCATTCTTCAGCGATTGGATGTTGGTAAGAATTGCATCAACCCATTCCTGTGGCAATATTATACATGAAGATGTGGATGGCACAACGTTGTTGCAGTAGCCTCGGGACAGGAGAACCATACCTTTCGTTCATAATCGGTGGTACAAGAGCAGTGCAAGCATTTTCCATTGCGCAACTTCAGCTCGAACACGAAGGGGTTGTTATCCATGCTAGTGCACTCTCTAACGGAGGAACCTAACAATGAGTAAATGCCTTTAGCCTTCCCTCCCGCTTTCTTGAAGTACGCTAAATTCTGCGGGGTCAATGAGAAGAAACGGCGCTTCCAATTCTTCCTCAAATGACCCTTCTTGACCATGTAGCCTTCCTTGGTGACAGCACCTGCATCTAGCATTACAGCATCGTCAATATACTCAATGCGGTGGCCCAAGCTGAAGTACCGGAACACTTCTGATGCTCAGTGTATTGCATGTCTTCCTGCTCAGAGACACACGCCGATCGCAACTCACTTACCTGCTGCTGTGATGCTACTCGCCATCGTTGCCCTTCCTATTGATCTACTCTAACTGGCCTAATAATAACGCAAATTCATTTTCTCAGGCTTGTGAGGCTGGCCTATCCCCAATTCAAGTACCGGTAACTAGCGCACATTTTGGCCCCACAACACCCTATTTGGGACATGTGCTATCTCACTACGGTAACCACCTATAAGGGGAGTAAATTACACCCTTGACAATCAAGCGTAGGCTTGCAGTGTGGGTTGCAACAATGAACGATATAAAGTGAACGAAAAGTTTGTTTGGTTGCTCAACCCTTGGTGACCCTTGGCTAAGTTAGGAACGGTTAGGTTCGAGAGATATATTGTGCAAGAGCTTGCTGCATCATCAGCCTGCGTGTTGTATGTCCATTCTGGTGATTGTTGGCTTTGCCGCACTTTCGAGCATATCGTGTGTAACTTGGGGCGGTTGGTCAAATCCCAAAGCTTCAAGTGAACGAAAAGTTTGTCTTCGTTTTTTACCAGCCCCCATTCATTCATCTTGTTCTCTCCTTTCTTGGGGTTTGAAAAGAACTCAGCAGGCGGTCAGGACCATCTGATACTGGCTCTTACTTTTTCTGGAGTCGTTTTTCCCGTGGAAGGTTGAATTGGAATCGCGGTTGTCTCGTGTGTGTCCACAAAAGCCAACGGAAACATGCCGAAAGGAGAGAAAGAGGGCCGCGACTTTGGGCCCCCTCCCACAGCCCCCACGGTGCTGGATGGTCTCAAGAACATGTACGTCTCAATTATTCCAACGGGTCTTAGTGTCCATTCAAAGCGTGTGGGCTCTGAATGGAAACGACCATGGGCCCAGTGGAGGAGAAGTTTGAACAGGTGTAAATGCGGAACCGTATCTTGTGTGGGATATTGTTTGCAGGTATAAGGAGAAGTTGCTTCCCATGGAGAAGAAGTATCACTTCGATTCCTTTTACTCTTCCTACTTGACGGATGCCGATATCACCGCCAAGCCTATGGTTCTTCTGCTTGGACAGTACTCTGTGGGGAAGACGACCTTCATTCGATACCTCATGGGCAGAGATTTCCCTGGTATTAGAATTGGTCCAGAACCCACAACGGAGAGGTTCCATGCCATTATGTCTGGACCAGAAGAGCAGACTATTCCCGGAAATGCTCTGGCAGTGCACAAGGATATGCCTTTCACCTCCCTCACGAAGTTTGGTACCAGCTTTTTGAACCGACTGGAGGGCTCGCAATGCCAGGCTCCACTGCTCGACCACTTGTATCTTGTGGACACTCCAGGGGTCTTGTCTGGTCAGAAGCAAAGAGAAGGCCGTGATTATGATTTCCCTCAGGTACGCACGATGTAGATGCCTACTACTGCTTGCTGAGGCACTGCTTGTTGGATATGATGCACTCAGGTGGTTGAATGGTTTGCGGAGCGCGCTGATTTGATTTTGCTGCTATTTGATGCCCATAAACTTGACATCTCCGACGAATTCAAGGACGTAATTTTGGCCCTAAAAGGAGCCGAGGATAAAGTAAGTTCTTTATCAGTAGGATGCATAAACTACCGCGATGTTGCTGACGCTGAACAACTGCAGGTCCGAGTGGTGCTAAACAAGGCAGATCGAGTGTCAGGGCAACAACTAATGCGTGTATACGGAGCTCTAATGTGGTCATTGGGAAAAGTAGTAGGAACACCAGAGGTTATGCGTGTTTACGTTGGCAGCTTTTGGGAAGAACAATGCCAGGTATGCCTTTGCTACGCAAACTCTAGACTCTGCTTCGTTTACCTCAATCCTAGTCTCACTGGTTTTGACGCAGAATAGGGAATTCGAGTACTTGTTTGAAGCTGAGGAAACGGATCTGCTTAAAGATCTCCGCTCTCTCCCTGGAAACGCTGCGACGCGAAAGATAAATGAGATGGTGAAACGGGCGCGTGTACTCAGAACCCATGCTTTGATCCTCAGCACTTTGAAATCCCAAATGCCGAGTTTATTTGGCAAGGAAAAGAAGCAGCGGCAGTTAATAGATAATCTTGCCGATACGTTCAACCAGGTGAGTTCTGTTGTTGTTGCTTGAAAACTATGGCACCTCTTAATTAATCGCCTTTTGCCACCGAAGCAGATCCACAAGCAACATAAGATACCTGTAGGAGATTTCCCGAATTTGTCCAAATACAAAGAGCAGTTACGAGTAAGTCCGTTGGTCAGTACATGCGCTTTTACCTCCCTGATTGATCCGATTTTCTGGTACAGCTTATGGACTTTAGCAAATTACCGAAGGTTAACGAGAACATATACGAAGAAGTGGACTACTTGTTAAACACTTACATCCCCTCTCTCCTGGATCAACTAGGTGCGTTCTCTTTCTGCCTGCCTACGGTATTAAAGTGTTTCACGTGTGTTTCCTCTTTGTCTTCTGTTTGCAGCTGAAGAGAAATATGCCGCCCGACAGGTCGCTGCATCTTCAGGCCAGAAAGTTGAACCTCCTCCTTTGCCTAATCCTTCGCGCTCTACCCACCAAACTAGGGCCAATAATCCGTTCCAGTCTGGGAGTGCCGCTAAGACGCCACAGGAGCAATGGGAAGAAAGAGTGTCCAAGGAATCCCATATGAAGAAGTTTAACTCTTTAGAGGGTTCGTCGGAAGGGAAGATTAGTGGAACTGTTGCCTATGGTTACTTGATAGACACTGGCCTTGAGCAAGAAAAGCTTCGAAGGTTCGTCGCTCTGTTGCTTTTTTTGGCAACCATTCTCATTGCAGTGTTTGTTCTTGCTCTGCAGTGTATGGGATCTTTCTGACCTTGACGAAGATGGGTGTTTAGACTCAGATGAATTTACACTCTGCATGCATCTCATAGAGAAGCTGAAAGTCGGAGATCCTGTTCCATCTTCTCTTCCTTCGGAACTGTATCCTCCTAGTAAGAAGAAAGCGGACAGGATGTAAACTGCGCCGTCTCTTGCAATGCTGTCCGATCATTGAATTCCTCATACCCCCTTAAGGAGCATAACCTATAAAGCAGAAATAAAAATGTCAATATACTTACATATTTTTCTCCTCCACCTCTGCTCACTATGTCTGTTCCTCTCTTCGTATCGGCCAGTGGCCAGCATGACGTGGTTGGGGCTTGTGAAGTGCAATTCGGTTGATGACGCGTAACAGCTATTATTCATTCACTCACTACCCGCGTACTTAATAATAATGTGTGTACTTTTGTTTGAGGATTGTTCTCCCCATTGGTACTTGTGAGAAAGGCGCCTCATAGCGGTACGAGGGCCTCTCAAAGTACAGTGAATTGCTCATTTCCCCCCTGTTATTGCCCCTTTTTATCTCCCTACGATAAACCATTTCCCCAGGGGCGTTGGGTCACCCCCATACGTGCATTTCAGTGGATAAACCAAGGTCCTTGGCTCACAGAGAGAAGGAGAAAAAACCACCTTTAAATACCGCAATAAAGCCGAGTAAGTGCCCCAAAACAGCACTTTTTTTATGCGTGATGTACACTCGAAGAGAAAGGGGGAGACGGTGAGGGAGACAAGATGAGTCATGACCGAGGAAGATGACGTCATGCTGATTCATTCACTTGTTTTTTACGTCTCTTGTCAGCCGCAGTCCCGGGAATAAGAGGCCATAAGAAGATCATTAATTATTGCGAACAATGGAAAGGGACGATCAAAGTACCTGGAAGTCCAGCCTCAGCTGTAGTGACACGGAGGCTCATACACAATTCCAGCCTGGTCAAAAGAGAGGACGGGAGGATGACCACCCTGGGAGCTCCCCAGGTGAGAATTATCGAAAATTGTAAGGAATCGCAACTTTTTTTTTACGAGCAGAGTGTACGCGCGATTTACTTGTTTAATTAATTAATTTATTTATTGATATGCGTCAGTTACCGCGAACGCAACAAAATTCATGCCCGAAATTGCCGGAGGAGGAAACAGGAACGAGTTCAATCCATGAAAGAGGAGCAACAAAGTCTAACAGAAGAAAGAGACAGGCTCTGGCAAAAGCTACAAACGCAGTTCGGTATCTTGTATACTTTTCAAGAGTGGCAGAATGAAAAGCAGCTACGTCCACCTCATGTGCGAACGGAGCAAGAAATTCTCCAGGAGGTACGAGCCGCGTTTGCGCAGGACATGGCAAATGTGCCCCCTGAAACGGAAGCGAAGAGTGAAGATGAGAAGAAATATGTTTGGTACGTTTTGTAGAACCTCAAACTACTTATTTTTGTTGTTGTACAAAAACATGTGCTTGGTTGTGTCCTCCCAGCCGCGAGAGAAACAGAATTCATGCGAAGAAATCCCGATACCGGCGGAAGTTAATAAACGAAGACTTGGTCAGCTTTCTCGAATTCCAACGGCAAGAAAACGATGAACTTCGCAAAGTACGTGGGTTGAACGATGCCTATGTTCTCTTCATGCCATCCCAACATCACAATTTCTCGTTGCAGTCGCTAAGTCTTCCCACTCCACAAGCGCAATTGGACAAGATCACAGCAGAGCAAGGAGACGGCTACCGTCCAGCAGCGAACAACGAGACAAAGGAGCACACACCTGCAGCAGATCCAGCTGAGACAGACGAATCAGTGCAAATTGAGGCCGAAGCCGAAAGCTCCAAAGCCTATTGCACAAGTATGCTCTCCATTCTCGCTCAAACAGCTCTAGACTCTTCCGTTCCCACAGACGCTGTGCAAGCAGTCCCAAGGAGGACATCAGACGCGTTGCTTCCGTTTGGAACCAATTCACTCAGCCTTTCTACAAGCTCCACGTTTTCTTTGGAGGGTGCAAGCGAATCGACTGCCTGGAGTGACACTGTTGAAATCTAAGTGGCGTATATCGACAAAATAAACTTGTTCAGCAGAACTCATAGTATTGTGCTCCTTCCTTTCCTACCTGTCCTTCATGAGGAAGTATTCCTCCTTGCTGGTGCCAGCCATTCCTGGTACACTCTTGTCCTTTCCAGTGGGTATATCTTCCGTCGAACATACTCGAAAACAGCAAACTGCAATCCGACGTAAGGGAACGCGCTCAGCATGCGCGGCATTGCCCCCCTCCAAAGAGAAGAAGGACCTTCTTTGATCGCACATGCCAGAGCCGATACAATGCCACTTCCGAACGCTTTATACTCCCCTTGTGCCATAAGTCTTGCCGTGATTACATCGAGAGGGTTCGTCAGCACAGCAGACAACGCTCCAGCGCATCCCGCTACCCAAAAAGTTTGATAAAACTGCGTCTCTGCCTGATTGTGACTTTCCAAGCGATGTCGGCCCATCTCGTAGAATAAGAATTGAAGAGCAGAAAAGCACATATCCAACAAAATGCACGAATTCCATCCAGCATATAACCCATGCCAGCCTTGTTTCCGCACGATACCCCGCACAGCATCAGCGATTCCTCTATAGTTTGCCTCATCCCCAACCATTCCACCGGTCGCCCGTTTTGGACTCTTTCCTAGTTGCAGCCGCGACTTAATTACTTCACAAGGCACGAAGACAAACGAAGAGACGAACTCAGCAAATGCGCCAGAAACAAGGATAATAGCAGCCATCAGACTATTGCTCTCATCGAGACCAAATTTACTTGCAACGTCAGTAAAGGTGTTCTTGGCCAAGTGGTATCCGCCAAAGTAGCAAGCACACATCGGAGCCGCTACAAGAGCAGTAACTTGCCATCCCGCAAAAATTCCACGCAATCCCTCTGGATCCAAAAAAAGAATATCCCCGCGGTATGTAGGCTCTTCTTTTAGCCCGTAGGCAGTATACCTATGCGGTCTTACCTTCCCGAATAAGCTTTAATGGATTACCAAGGAAACCTCCGTATAACGACTTAGGATGCATCTGCATTCACACAGAAATTAAGAACTACTATTGTGACGGTATCCGCAGCATGTTCATCTTAAAAACTATAGTTGCCGTACCTTCGAACGATGACTGATCGTGTCGAGAGGATGCATGGAGAGGTCAGCAACCAGCCCAGCTACTCCGCCAGCCAGCAGAGTCTCTGTAGCTCGTTCGAGAAAACACAAAAGTTAAAAGTACACAGCGCCAATAACATGCTGTTCTAAAAGAAGGAGCACATACCGATGGTAGAGTCTTCCTCTACATCTTCTGCCACAGCTTCCCACCAACTCGCAGAAGCTGTTGGTTCCGCGTCAGTTGATGGCGTCGAGCTGCTGGCGCTCTCTTTGAGATCTGTCTTTGATGATGACGATGACGAAGGTTGTGCTGATGGACTGGTCCGCTCAGCCTTCCTTTCCACTGTTTTTCTCTCTGAATTCACTGTATGGGATGTATCAGATAACGAAGAAGCCCTGTACCATGTTTGTCTCGAGTCCTCCGTCGTTGTTCCTTCAGCTTGGACTACAGCGGCATCCTTTCCACCCTTGTGTGGCGTAAAACTCGCCGCTGTCAGCACATATGCTCCTGCTGCTCCTGAGCAGCACCAAATGGACCTACGAAAGGTCCAACGCCGAATGAACAGTGTCCGCCACATCGGGTATTTTCACGCCATTTCGGCCTCTTCTACGCCATCTAGTCACTCGGGAGCAACAATCTAGCTATTTTTATCTACCTATCCATGCAACAACGAAAATGTCCAAATGACACTGGTAATACAGGATATACCAGAGTGGTAATGGTGTCAGAGATGACCTTCACAAGGTTGCTCTGACGTCATTAGACGCTATATACCACCTTTTTCATTGATTGTCGGTAGACGATGGACCCCAGCACATGCGTGTAATAGTAAATCATCCAACAGGGGGCAAGTAGATATGAGACAAGGACAATGGAGGCGGCCTTTGGCCGCCACAACCCTGTTTGGAAGTGGTATAACGGTGGGTTTATTGACTTCCAAGCGCTTCCGGTACGTGATGCCACGTGTCCAGACACCCAGAAAGAGGAAGAAGAAATCGTTAATACTCACTGATTGACTGACTGGCCACGATGCAGAGAGGAAACGAAACTGCAACTGGACGCAGGTGTCCGCTTCACGAGATGTGCCTGGGCGGCGGCCATGGTGGGGTTAGATTACTCCAGGATAGAAAAACGGTGCGAGAATTTGGATGCTGCTGCGCAGCAGCAAGAATACTCGAGAACCCACAGAAGAAGCGCTGACCGAATGCTCTATGTGTGTCGGTAAGAATGCTGAAGCGAATCTTGAGATGCCTACTGGTGTGGTATTTTTTGTGAGTCGTCCGCAGTAGCAATGGAGGCATATTTAATAAACTAGGACAGTACATCTCGACGATGAATAATGTCTTGCCGCAAGAGTATACCAGAACGTTAGCTGTGGTACAGGATCGGGCTCCTTTCCAAGAAGCTGAAGTACGTCGAAAGAGTTTTTCGTTGAGTATGCTGAAGTTAGTAATAAACTGAATGCTGCAGGAAATCCGAAGAGTTATACAATACGAATTCGGCAAATCACCAGAGGAGATGTTCTCCCACTTTGAGGCCACGCCAATTGCTGCAGCATCGCTTGCTCAGGTACAATTTTGTATGAGTTTTGAACCCCTTCTACCCGTGTATCCTACGTTTCGGAGCTCATGCTGAATCATTCAGGTCCATCGTGCCCGAACTAAATGTGGAAAGGACGTAGCTGTGAAAGTTCAGTATCCGTTGCTTCAAAAGCAAATTGAAAAAGATTTATCCACTGTCAAGGTAAAGCACTGTCGCTTTGCGAACTTCTTACAACCCTTCCTGGATTTCGCTTGCTCCCACAGTTTTTGATGAAAATGCTCGCTTATTTTTTTCCTGACATGGAATATACGTGGATGCTACCAGACTTTGCTGAAAATCTGAGAAACGAGCTGAATTTTATTCAAGAAGGCTTGAATGCAACGAGGGTCGCCTCGCTACTCCGCGGGGAGCATGGGACGTTGGGAGTCGAAGACAGTTTGCTGCGGCATAATGACAAAGTTCACATCCCCGATGTATACTGGAAACTAACTACCAATAGAGTATTAACCATGGAGTTTATTGAAGGCATCAAAGTTACGGATACGGAATCGCTTCGGAATTTGGGTATAGACCCTAGTGAAGTCGGTAGTATCGTTTCTAGGCTCTTTGCAGAACTAGTCCACGTGCATGGTAAGGCTATCAAATAGAAATTGTACCCTATGTTATTACCAGCGTCGGTATCATAACTGCAGGACTAGTGCACTGTGACCCTCACCCGGGGAATATATTTGTACGAAGGAAACCGGGAACCTCTCCACTCCCAGTTGTTCCGGGAGACTCTGATTCAGATACTTCGCGAGTGGTAAGGAAATTATCACCTCTCCCCGCTGATGCTCCTCCTCAGACGCTTGAGGAGTTGTCTTCGAGCGACAAAGCTAGAAGAGCCGTTCAGGGAACGGGGCAGATTGTGTTACTTACTGGCAAACTTATTGGTGGTGTTGTTCCTGTGTTGCTCGCTCTGGGTGCTGGAGCGGGGACAGCTGCTGTGGTGAAAGAACTCAAATCGATGCACTATAAGTTTAAAAATAGACACAAGACCGCAGAAGAACTGGAAGAAGAACGCAAGGAACAGATTCGACGGCAGATGAGAGACCATCAAGAGGAATCAAGAAAGAGGAAAGCAGAGAAGCAGCAGGATCAACAAAGCAGCACAGTAGTCGAAACAAAGGAGAGTTCCACTGAAGCATCAAGTGATGAAAGAGAACCGCCTCCTAAGGTCGAAAGCAAGAACGCGGGAAACCCAATATCTCTTTCCTACGCGCTACCAACAAATGACGAATGGCAAGTAGTATTGATCGACCATGGCATGTATCGCCGGTTGGATTCATCGTTTCGACGAGCGTATTCATCTTTGTGGAAGGTACGAGTGATTCCGCTTACGATATTACAATGCGATTAGATGCATTAGTGTTGTCTTAGTATAATAATATCCAGGCTCTGTTACTACGGGACAAAGATATGGGGTTAGCTGCTCTCGAAGGAATGAACGTATCAAGGGAGAATATCGAACTCTATTACGAACTCCTGTCCCTCATCTTCACGTTCAAACCCTCCAGTAGCAACGCTTCGCTAGGACAACGTATGACGAAAGAAGACAAACAGAGACTGAAGGATATGTTTTACGAAAATCCAATCGACGGTAAGCGCTTCCTATTCGAACTGTTCCAAGATACTACTCAAGGGATGATTTCTTCTCTGCAGGAGGAGACATCAGCCGATTCTTTGAAGCCCTTCCAAGGGATATCTTGTTCGCAATGCGGGGGACAGCAATCCTTCGAAGTATTAATAGTTCCTTGGGAGGGACATCCGCACAGCGTTTCGCAATAACCGTTGAGGCTGCTACTCGAGGACTTTACGTCCCTAACATGACGAAGACTACAGAAAATAACAAGCCTCACGGTGATAACCGTGATGTCTACGTAACCCTGGCAGACTATATCCCAGCAGATTTGGTTTCACATTGTACAGAATGCCCCTCTTCATCAATGAATATTCCTACAGATACGGAAATGTTCACCCTTCCTCGGTTAAGCATGAGAAGCGACGTAGAATTCACACAGTATCTCCCCAGCGCTTCCACTTGGTCTTACCTGACTCTTCATTCGGAAGTGGCTTCTGTTAGATTCAAAGTGTGGTTGATAGACACTCTCATGAATCTGACGGCACCCAAACCCAACCATGAGCCCCACGACCGAAACGAATGGGGTTAAGACTAGTCTACGCTGAACGATGATTCTACCACTACCGAATGAGCGATCTCCAATTTCAAACGGATGATATACACTAATCACCTGAGGCAGAGAATCCCGCTTTGCGATGGATACGTTTCATGTCAGCCTGAATGTTCACGGGTATGAAGAAAACATCGTCGTTGATAGCGGCACCTTGAGGAGTATCTACGGTTCCAGTTCCCTCCATTTTATCTTCCTTCCATCGTCCTGCAAATGTCATAGGTAGTATGGATGTCTCAAGAAATAGACTATAAGTACATAACCACAATTTACAGAATACGTACCTGTGTACGTAGCGCCTCCCGGGAATTGCAACGTGCCCCTTCCGTCGCGTCTGCCATTCGAGAAGGCTCCTTCGTAAACACCTCCATCGGGATAGACTGCACGCCCTTTACCATGCGGAAGACTATCCTCCCATTCACCCTTATACTTAAATCCCGACTTCTGCAGCAAAAGGCAAAGTGGGTCTCGAAACCGATTTTTCAGGAGCTGTCGAAACTTACATCGAAGTATTCCCCATGCCCTTTGCGCTTGTCGTACACCCATTGCCCATCGTAACTGCTACCGTCAGCATAGTACACAATACCATGCCCATGCCGATACCCCTCCATCCAATAGCCCACATAGCTGCCTTCTCCTTCCTGATAGAACGAGCCATGGCCGTGGAACAAACCATCTCTCCAACAGCCACAGTAGTTGCTTCCATTTTCATAATACATGTGACCGTAACCTTGCAGCTCACCATCGAGGAGCTCGCCCTCATACAAAACGACATCATTTTCATCGGTCAATACTCCCCAGCCGCTCTCTTTGCCCTGSGAAAAAAGGAAAAGAAAACAAAAGAGGTAGAGTCAAAGACTAATCTAGGCATGGCATGCGGGCGAGCGGGCTTACCTCTTTGAATTGACCCTCAAACATCCAACCGTTCAAGTACACAACTGTCCCATAGCCATGAGGTTTACCACGCTTCATTTCACCTTCAAAAAGATCACCTGTCAAACGACCACTTCCCGGCGGAAGCCTATGAGCTTCAACCCATACAGAGTTGTCCGATGCTGTGCTCTTAATTTCCTTCGGTTTGCGAGAGGACACTCGCGCTTGCTTTCGGGCGAATTGAGCCTGATTATGCTGCTCTTGAATTTCTCTTGCCTCGGAGCCTGCTACCACCTTGTTCTTAATTTCCGAAACGTCATTATAGAAAGTTTGCATTGCAGCACTACTCTGGTCATTCAACGGTTGCATGTCCGAAGCCGGGACGGACTCCGTTATATTGAACTGCTTTAAAGACGTTCCAGTTGGCTTTGTGCTCCGGTTTGCCTCGTCAGTACGTTGCTTCCTACATGTGTGGCTGTATTTCTTCATGTCTATCTTCCTCTTCTTCTCACCCACAGCTGGAGGAACTGTAGACCTCTCGTCGTTTGCCGCAGCGGCGTCCAGTTCTTTCTTCCTCATTGAGGGATTGACGTAATCTTCCCCATAAACGGACGTCGACACACGCTTTCTTCTCCCAGATTTTCTTCTGCCCCCCTCTCCATCGTCTGAGCCTCCATCTTGGGCACCGTCCGTCTCCGTAGCTCCAATGATAGAGCTGCTCTCCTGAGATTCCGCGGGTGGCAAAATTTTGTACTGCTTAGTCAATCTTAGAATACCTGTAGAGGCCTCATATCTGCAAGGCATTTCACAGTTTGCACCACATCCGTGCAAGTTCCTTAACAACTCAAACTTACTGTCCCGTCAGTTCAAAACGGCCAAACGCGTTGTGTCCGATTCCATCCAGCTTTACATGCTTGGCTTCCGGATTGGCATTCCTATCCATTTGTAGCAGAAACTTCTCCTCCACTGTCTTGTCGCTGCTATCCTCCGGTAGCCTCACTTTAAAGTGGCCTTTCCAAAAGGAGTACACTGGAAGAGTACGGTATGCACCTTCGACATGTTCCTGGCCTTGAGGGCTCTGGATTCTTATGAAGCTTTGCGACAAATGCAAGTCTTTTCCAGCTACAAGACACAATTCCTGGAGCTGCTTCTCATCCAAAGCAGGCACGTCGATTCCACTCTCCCCTCCTAACTGCAGCTTGCGCCGCGCTTCCTTCAATAAACGATCTCTCCTTTTCTTTTCCATTCTGGTAATGTGGCGTAGTTTGTGCGGAGCAAACAGGTTAACTAGAGCTTGCGCCTGCAATATGATGAAAGTGTACCATAACAGTCCCAGCTGCGGTCGACTGTACCCACTTACTTCTTTCGCGTTTTTCTCCTCAGTACTCCCACCAGGAATTTGATCGAAAGTAGAGTTGAGCAGAGAAAAACTTTCATTGGAGGTTGTGGTGGGAGCGGAAACCGAGGAGACTTCGTTCTTGATTTCCGTGCTAGATGAAGTTGCGACAGGTGCTGTGGTTGTTGCAACTTCCGGTACTTTCGGGGTTGAAGCGCTACCTGCAGTGGCAGACCCTCCAGTCGATTGTGTCTCCGAGGCGGATGTAGTTTGTAAAGATTGCGCTTCCATCTCCCCGCTAGCATGATTCGCCGACATCTGGCTAGTCGAGCTCCCATCGAGAGCGAGTGATTCCGACGCTTGATTTCCGGAAACCGACCCAGGCTCAACACCTGCATTGCTTATAGATTCCTCATTCTTCGCCAAACTGGTTGAGGAAGCCGATTCACTTGTATTCACTTCCGTTGTAGCTGTAGAACTTATACTTGTCACATGAGCGCCGGTAGTTGCTGCAGAGGTAGTAGTGCTCCCATTGTTCCCAGCACTGGCTGCTCCCGCGAGAGAACTGGCTAGTACGGCTTTCCCAGCTTCGGAATTCTTCAACGGTATGGGTATTCTTGTTGAATACCACTCTTTAGCGCTCTCCTTCGAATGAGCCGCCAGGCGCCACTTGCCTTCAAGTGTGTCCTTTTCCACGTCCCATACTCCTTGGCACTTGATATCACGCATCGTGACTATCCGGACAAGTCGCTATACTTTCCGAAAAACTATATTACATCCTTCTTCCTGAACAACAATCTCTGCCATGAAGCCTCTAAAACACCTGCGAATCGCTACGATGGAGTGGAAAAGTCGACGAATTGTTTGTACGGTGGCGCACAACGCCATAGGCCACGGGCTACACGGTGCGCCATCATGGCAACAATCACACAGGTTTGTGGTAGTATCAAATATGTGCGGAATAGAGTATTTCGTCCTTTTTGAAGATTTGTTGTATTCGATCGCGTACGACGGCTCATCGTTCCAGTGGGACCCCCCGCCCCGCGCCGGCAACGCGTTGTCAAACGACTTTACAGCTGCGATACATGGTGAGGAGTTCGAGTTGAATCCACGAAAGTGGTCCGTTACAACTTGCAGTTCGGCCACATGTTTTGAGTGAGCGTCCGGACCAGCGCAGACGAAAGTATGGCAACAAAGGTGGCCCCAGGCCACGACGCCTGGACTTCAGATACTCTAGTCAGACATGAATACAACCACTCACTCAAGCTTCTTCAGCCCATTGCTGCTAGGCAGCAACGTGAAGAGAAGGAATTGACACATTTGGAAAACAAAACGAAAGGAACTTCCTGCTTAAACCTTCGATTCAAAGATGAAAGAGTGGAGAAATTATTTTATAAATATGCAGAATTGCAAGCTCGAGAAATTGGTCGCCTAGCAACGCTGGCCACAGCAATCGCATTGGCATTGACAACGACATTGGAGGCAGTACTACGATTCGCAGAGGAAACGTGGCAGTGGCTGCTTATACTGCGCCTGATTTCCATATCCATAAATATTGTTTCCTTTGTTCTCTTAGCCGAGACGCAGCACAGAAAGAGGACATGGAACAACACTCAGCTTATTCTGTTATGTTCGTTCACTGCCCAGCTGCTTATTGTGGCAGCCATCATTGCGATATCTTCTAGTGATCGGCCTTCAGAAAAGTACTGGGACGCCGATGACGATAGGTTCGAATTCCTTTACGCTCCTGGTAGTACCTGGATCGTGGCCACGGAACTATTGCTTCTGATTATGCTATATACGACGGTACCTGTAGCCGTGATCGTAGTCCGTATTGCGATAGTGGCGTTTATTGTCGTGTTGGTTTTAAGCCTGTATTTTGGAGAAGAGTTGTCGTACCAAGAAAAACAGGATAATTTCATATCAATGGGTTTCGCTACTGTAGGCTCCGCAGTTCTGGCCATTTACATGGAGAGGAAGCTGAGGTACGATTTTGTTCAACTGGTGAATATAAGCCACGACAACAAAAGAAGACATCAGCTTTTAAATGATATGCTCCCTCGAAAGATCAAAAACATACTTGCGACCACAGCGAGCGCGTCGGTTCCCAGCTCCGAAGGTTTCACGAAGCAGGCCCAAAAGCAAACGGCTCCGGCTCAGGATAACCACGATGACCAAGCGCCAACAATACCATATGGTATTCGCAGTATTGAATTCAAGAATTATCATCGTGTCTCCACCACTAAGTCGATGACTCATCTCGCTAACGAACTCTACACATTGAAGCGATCCCAAACGGCTGTTCCAGGTGGCACAAAGATTCATACGAGAGAGCACAATAGTGTTGAAAGCAGGAAACCAATGCGAGCTACTTCTGCATTTCAAATGAGCCACACTCCGGAGAAAAAGAGTACACAAAAGGAAGATAGCGTGAAATTCTTGAATGAAGCCAGTGTTATAGAGGAATCATCGGATAGCGATTCCAATGATGGTACAGAACGGGACACCCAAGCACATCACTCTGAAATAAATCCCAATGGTGACTGTACACAGGCCACGACGCACACAGAAAGCACCGCAGGTACGATCAAGGCCAAGTCGAGAGAAGCGTGTTCACCTCAACGGCAGCCTTCATTGCCTTCTGCACCAAGTCTTTCACTGACTAGTGAGGCCACCGTTGTACCAGTTTTGTCTCCCCAGTTGACGGAAGAATCGACCAACTTCGTCCCGAATGTTAATCAGTCTATTGCATTCTACTATCCCGAAGTAACCGTTCTTTTCTGTTACATCGAAGATCTACCTCGACTCAGTAGCCTCGGAGGATCGATGAATCTCGTGCGAACGCTGAACGAGCTATACACGTTGTTCGATCATGTTTGTGAACGGTACGGAGCATACAAGGTTATGGCTATCGCGGAGATGTACCTGTGCGTAGCAGGTGCCCCCGTGGAAGCATTTGATCATTCTGAGAGGATTGCTAAAATAGCCCATGAAATGTTGAGTATAGTGCGGTCAAAGAAGTATATGATTCACGAGGAAAAGCTGAAAATACGTATCGGAATTCATTCAGGTACGTTTGGGTGTTCTATTCCGTTTGCTGCATCCCTGCTGTACTTTCCATATGGGGACGTTCAGGGCCTGTAGCAGGAGGGGTGATTGGATCGAGGACGAGAAATTGGCATATTTTTGGAGATACTGTAAATGTGGCATCTCGAATGTGCTCGAGTAGCGAGTCAATGAAAATTCAACTGACCGAATACGCTGCTGAGGTTCTTCACGGAATTTTGTCCAAATCTTCCAAACTGCTCCTCATTCCCCGCGGAGTCGTAAGTGTCAAAGGGAAGGGCCAGTTACGGACTCTGTGGTTGCAAGACGTTAATGGAACTTCGGAAAATCTTAGAAACCGAAGAACACGTTCAGGGTTAGAGCAGGTTCAAAGTGTGCCATTTCTTCTAATGAAAGCAAAATCCATCTTCAAGAGCCATAGAGCTCCACGGCGTCTATTACGTAAGAGCGGCTCTCGTAAGAATCTTGGTGAAGTTAACACAGCATTTAGCTCCTCTAGACTTACCTTCGAGGAACCGACAGTAAAGCCATCATTAACGCGAACTAAGAGCCTGCCAATATTTCCTTGTGCACGGAAGGATGTCTCGCAGGATACAACCTCAGTGAGCAGAAGGAAGAGCACCACAGATTTTGTCGCAACACCACACTCTCCAAAACTGAAACCAGCAGCCAAATCCAACAGTTGGAAAGAAAAGCTTTCAGCCTTCAAGTCGTCAAGTTTCTTGAAAAGAGCAGGAAGGTTCTTTGGAATTCAACCCGAAGATCCTGACCTGGAATCTATCGTTCAAGTAGAAATGAAGCCTCACAACCACTGGACGCTGGCTTTCAAAGACAAAGATATTGAGAGAGGGTATAGGATCGAGATGGAACAATCTATGGCTATCAGTCTGCTCCGGCTGTGTTTGTTTAGTGGCCTCTTGACCATTGTAGTTCTTTTCCGTGCTGCCCTCTATATGGAGGCTAGCAAGGTCTCTACGTCGACACAAATTCCCCTGGTTGTTCTTTTGCTTACCTACATCCTGTGTTTGGGACTCGCTGCTATGACTACACATTTTAAGAGTGTGTCATCTGCCCATGCGATAACCTCGGGAGCAATACTGAGATGCAGTACATTCCTAGTGCTTGGAAGTGTCATCTTGTTTGACGTGGACTTCTTTAACTCTCACACTGTAATGTTGGTTACGATTGGTTTTTCATATGTCTGGTACCCTTTGGGATTGCTAGTGGCAAGTAATCTGTTCGGCACCTCTGTATTTTGCCTTTGTTTCGGATTTGCCCCGGGACTGAACCCCTTGATGAGGTCCGCTCTAATAGTGGAGTCTCTGAACGCAGGTATGATATCAACTGCCCTTGCCTTCGCGCAGGAGAAGAAACACAGAATGTTCTTTCTAACTAAAAGAGAAGCAGTTGCGGAAAATAAGAAGTGCCAAAATCTTCTATTAAACATGTTGCCTACTAAACGGCACGCTGAAAAGCTCATGAAAGGGGAATTAGTGCAAGAAGAACTCGAGGAAGTTACCTTCCTGTATAGTGACATATGCGGATTCACGGAACTATCCAGCAAGCTGCAAGCTGAAGAAGTGATCAAACTGCTTGACAAACTCTATCGGGCTTTCGACTACCATTTAGACAAATACCACTTGTACAAAGTAGAAACGATAGGAGACGCATTTATTGTTCTTGGGGGAATGGAGTCTTCTGGAGGGGAAAATTTCGCTGATCATGCAAACGAACATGGGAAGGATCTTGACCACACAGGAAAAGTTGCGTTGTATGCACTAGATATGATAGATGAGATTATGAATGTGTCCGCGGAAGTAGGAATAGACTTCACCATGCGAATTGGTATTCATGTGGGTTCAGCTGTGGGCGGAGTGATAGGGTGGAGACGTCCGCGGTATTTTGTATGGGGTAAAGACACCATCGTCGCAAATGCTATGGAGAGTAAAGGGATACCCATGCAAATTATGGTGTCCGAAGCGGCAGCTGTACGGCTTGAACGGCAGGGGTTTCAATTGGATAGTCCCCGACATGTCGAGGTAAACAATGAAACCATAACAACGAAATTGATCAGGAAGTATGATGATCGTTGTGTCTTCCCTGAAGTAGCGACGCTAAACGAGTTACGGCAAGAGCTTACACGCTTAGGAAGTTCAGCAAACAGTCTTGACAACAATATTTAGAGGAGCGACAATGTATGTCTCAGACAATTCCATGTTTCTGGAGGAAGTCCAGCAACGGTGTCTTCATGTGTCATCATCTTCAGAGTTATTGGTGGCAAGTTATTCTAGGAGGGGCTTTAGGTCTTTTTCGAGTGAAGCCGGCTCGTCGTTCGGAGAAAATCGCTTTATTACTTTACCCTCCCCGTCTACGAGAAACTTTGTAAAGTTCCACTGTACCAGAGTTATTGCACGCAACGTCAGAATACACGTGCGAGGAACTGTCGTACGCAAGTGGACTTACTTTCACTCCTTTCGATCCCATCAGCCCGGGGCGCTCTTTCTTCATGTATTCATACAGGGGGTGAGCGTCATTTCCATTGACATTAATCTGCAAGTTAACGAGAAAAATCTAGATTGGGTACAACTAGTTACGGGGCATTAGACTCGTACCTTCGAAAACAGCGGGAAGCTAACTTTGAAGCGGGAGCACGCGAATTCCTGAATTTGTTCATCAGTTCCCGGTTCCTGCCCCATAAACTGATTACATGGAAATCCTAACTGTTGAAGAAGTAGAAATTAAGCAGTAAAACCAGAGTGACACACCATGTCGTCCCGTTCAAGTCTTACCACAGTGAAGCCCTTGTCTTGGTATGTTTGATACAAGCTCTGTAGACCTTCGTACTGTTTGGTGAATCCACTGCACAGATACGGAAAAATTAAAATTTCCTGAGACACGTTCGTAATGTCTTGCCAGCTCACCATTTCGACGCCACTGCAATGGGAGAATGAGACTTGGTCTCCACGAAACAAGCATTATACTTCAGCGAGAAAACGTACCATTAACAATCAAAGCCGCCTTTTTCCCGTCCAGGTAGTCTCCAACCTTCACATCATTACCTGGAGTCTTGAAAAGTAGTCCGTACGAGACACAATTTAACACATTCGGTTAATTAAGTGCTGCCCTACCTTTGATGTCTTTCACGTAGAAGTCCTTCACGGTTGTAGGGTTTTCCGGCTGTTTGTGGTGTTGCTGGTCGACAGCCGCTTCTCCTGTTGTTGATGCCATTCTGATTCCTTGAAAGAGACGCCTCTTACCAAAAAACTGTAGCCGAAGAGCATCCGTAAATGAGGCAAGCGTCCGGGTTCTGGCTTCCTCTTGCACGCACGCGTCAGGCTTACCTTTGCACTTTCGTGGGCAAACAATACTCCCCTCGAAAGCAACACAAAGGCCATTAGCTACCACAATGTACCACACGTCCAAGCACAGCTTCGACTTCAATACTCATGGGAAATTCGTGTTTGGTGGTTTTCTCGCCCGCGAAAAGTCCGGTCGGAGCATCTTTGGGGTTCAAGTTGAGTGCGCACCGGTCCCAGCTGTCCGAGTCCCGGCGTACCCGGGTACGGAGTCCGACTCAGTCCGTGTTTGTTTTCCATCGACCACAGACGAAAATCAGACAGGACTTGTATACTGTAGTCGTGAAGAAGAGAAACAGCCATTTGTTCAAGCAAGCGAAAGTGGCAATTCACAAGAGACTTCGTTTAGTGACCTGAAATTCTTAGCTAACGGGCTAAAAACCAGTTCAGCCCCCGCGCCGGCCGACGTGCTGTCCAGCAGCTGGATCGAAACTGGGCTGCACAGGTACGTTCCCAGTACCCTCCGCTTCGGTCTCTGTACGAGCCCAAGTAGGGTTCATCGTGAGGAATTATTTGACCATGTATTTGGTGATTATGAGAACGTGATAGGAGCGTTATAATTGGCCTATGTCGCATTGCATACGCAAGCGACGCTTAGTGCTCTGCGAAGGGCCCCAAGTTGGGGTCAAAGCCAAAGGGAAGCACAAGGGGAGGGGCATCGATGGGGACTGCACGGATCGAAACTGGGCGGCTTGTAGCCGAAAAAGTCCGCTGGGGCGCGGTTTTGCCGAGTCCGGTCCGGGATCTGCCCGAGTAGGTTTTTTCACTTGTTCAGGGTAATATAGGGGTTCAGGAGCATTGCATTGACGATCATCCGTGTCTTTGGGATAGTTTGGACTGTCCCCATTGAAAGAGGGACTGGGATATTGTGGTGATTGGGGTGAAAGTATGTCTTGGCCCCCTCAGAGGGCCTCGGTAGTCGGTCGACGAAACGGCTAGCGGTGCTAGTTCACGCTTTTTCAGTTGATGCAACGCGTTGCACTGTGCTATACAGTTCAAACTCTCCTGTGCTTTTACTTGATAACAATTATTTACTTAATTTATGGCTGCAGAACACGGTTTTCACAAGGAGACGGTCCAACACCTGTTCGCGTGCAAGCTGGCTCCTTTTTGCTGGTCACAAGAACAATGAGCCACAGCCCCGTTCACCCTGAACGCGCACATTGCCTGGCAAATGAGCCCATCGTTCACCGGGACCATCATATATTGATCTTTGGTATCAAACAGGGGGACGGTGTGACCAAATTTCTTGCTTGTACAAAATGCGGAGCGTGCCTGGCCTACAGCATTTGTGGAGGAGAGAACGATTTGGGGGCTACAAGCCAAGGTGTATGGGTGAATGAGCGCAATTACACTGTCCACGCGGTACCAGACATCATCAGAGAAATATTTGATGTAGATTGCTGCTCGACTAGTTCCAAGAACGCAGAGGAAGTGAAGTGTCTGAAGCAGCTCTCGTGCACGTTCAACTTACACACTAGCCGATCAGCCCTCCATGGTATGTTTTTCCATCCTCTTTTTCAGACAGATTTCTAAGCTTATTGTTATCGCCTTCCTTTCTTTCTTGACTGCAGCATCGAAAAATGTCGGCCAATCGGGACGAAGATCCTACATGAGATTTGGCGTAATCCACGCTTATGCCCTCAGCAATGTTGAAGAAGGCTACAAGGGGCATGTCGAAATGATGGAAGATAACACTAGCCCAGAAAAGACGATCAAAACTCGGATGGAATCTCTTAATAAACCGCTACGGTGTGTTAGAGCCAACGTAAGGGGACTTCCTCGTATTCAGACGAAAGGAATAGGAGGACCGCCGTTGTTTTCCTTGACGGGCACTGGACGACTTCCAGAGGAACGTGTCAACAAGCACTTTGTGAGGAGTATAGCTGGGACTTTCTATCACATGAAAAAACGAAGGCTTTTGCCTCATAGTGTACTGAAGGATTATCAGCGCCAAAAATCTGTGTCACCTGCAACTTCTCCCCCTTCTGGAGTCCTCCAGAAAGGATTCGGCGACGCAGCCGCAAGCGGATTGAATCCTGAGGAAGATCAGGTGTTCGTTTACAAGAAGCATTGCATCAAGACGTTCTTCATGCATAAATTCGGTTCACAGGGAGATTTTCTAGCATGCATAAACTGTGGCGCATGTCTCGCGCATGCCCTTTACGACTTGAAGAAGGTCGAGAATGGGCCAATTACGGAGGGTGTTGCTGTTACTGAGACTCTTGAACATCTTTACGGCAAAGATGTTGTTCGCGAGTTCTTCGACTGTGAGTGTGGAGGTGATCTACCGGCGAAAGCAAACGATATCCTACCTACGTGGGACCCGGAAGACGTACAAGTGTACTCCTACAAAGATTTCCTTCAGCGCTTCGTAGATGCTAATTCGCCGCAACCTCCTATTCCTTTCCTGAGTTACTTGCAAGTCTTGAACCTTCACACCAAGGCACCAGTCTTGAGAGCCTCGAAAAATGTTGGGCAAGCTGCCCGGCGTTGCTATGGACGCAATGGCAAGATTCTTAGCTGTCGCATAAGCGAGATGAAAGCAAGTTACAGGACTCACATAAAGAAATTGCCACAAGCTTCTGCTTCAGGCTTTCTACATGCTGCGCGAAAGCGCTCTGCTTCTGGCGAAGAACCTGAGGGTACTGCGTTTCCAGCCAAGGCGCAGATGACAGACATTATTCCTCCTGCTGGTCGTTATGCTGGGCACTTCGTGGGTACGAGAAGACACGAGGAAGATCCTGTGCCTCCTTTGATTCAGCAGCAAACCTCTCAGCGACAGTATTGCGAAGTAGCCCCCCTATCAACTGCAGGACCCTTGGCCACTCTTGCTGGTGTTGCATGTAATGTCCCATAAGTTGAATTTCGGGCATATTGTACAGTTTTCATCGATGTTGTATAGTTTTTGTTAAGCATTCTTGTCTTGTGTTTAGTACGACGCTGCCGACGTTGTGTTGTACGTTACAGACTTGTACAGAGATGCATTTCTTGAAACTACCTGGGTATTAAGTCTGTGAAATAAATGGACACTCTTTCACATGGTAATTCGCCCCAAGTACTGAGATCTGCCGGATAATATTGCTCCATAGACCAGGGTCCCAGCGGGCAAATCCATCCCGGAAGTGCTTTAACGGCCGCTTCTGCTCATCTTCACACTGATGTTATAAACTGCATGCGGCGATTGGAAGCAATGAACCATTGCTTTCTTCATTGATCTTTAGCAAATAGTCCAAGCGACACTATTGTGCCTAGTTAGAATTAGAAATTAAGTTTGCATACCAATGAATACCCTGTGATGCGACCAAGCTCCAGCGCAGCTTCCAGAGCTGCCGCCGCTGGTAGCAGGCATAGGACGTATTCCACCCAAGAGACAACGTCGACAAGCTCTGTGGGGATTCCGACGTATCAGAGGTCCGCGGTATATGACTCTGGGAAACGATCGACCTCCCATACAGCAGTGGTTCAACATTCTGGTCAAACAGGACACTCATTGCCGGAGCAGAAAATGGACTCAGCTAGGACATCTGCCGGATATATGGGGGAATATGCTGCATCGCAGCCTCAGGATACGCTGTATGAGCAGCTGTCAGCGATGCACCAACAGAAAGAGAGGGCGCTCATGAAATCTGTAAACCACCTGAAACAGAAAGTAGCATTCCTTCAAGCTGCGCAACGAGAAGATAAGCGCAGTCGATATATTCAGAAATTGACGAAAGAGGTAAGTTCCTGGCTCAATGAGGGCCTTCATCCCGCTGGGCTATATGGCATTTGGTTATCGCTCGAGATAGCACTTCCGCCACGCTTCTGGGAATTCTGCAGCTACGCAACCAACAGAAGACAAATGAAATATTACGACGGAACTTAACGACCATGACTGAAATGACCTCAGAACAAATAGATGATATGCTTCTGCGGAAGGGGATTGGTGCTCCAAAGCGTTTCGCGACTGAAACATCCGAAGAGGACCAGGAAATGGTAGGCTAAACCTAGTCTTAGGATTCCGTTCGTAATATTGCAATACCGTCGATTCGCTATTGCAGTTAGCCGAGCTGAAACAAAGGTGTACCGAGCTTGAGGAGCACAATAAGCTCCTTCTACAGAAAAATGAGGAACTATCAAATGCTCTACACTCGAATTATCGCAGCAAGGTGATAAGCGCTACTTCTAGAGGGGGCACGCTGCCCAATATTCGCGCAGAGGAAAGCGGTGCAGTGGAATCAAAGCCACAACAAGACACCACACCGGAGAGTACGTTTGAGAAAACTATAAACTCTGCCCAAACGAAAACATTGGACTTCACGACTTTGCCTTCTCTCTTTCCTCAGGACGAGGTAAGTACTTGTGTCCTGTAAGGTCTTCCGACTTATGAAAGGACGCTACGTATGCAGATTGAAAAACTTGAGCAAGAGCTCTCAGAAAAAGAGGCGAAACTTAGCGAGCAATATGAGGAAATTGATGAATTGAAGCGACAAGCGGAAAGTCAAACTAAGTCTCATGAAAAGTTAAAGAATAAGTACCAAGAACTGAAGCAGAACAAAAGGAAAGAAGAAGAAATGTATGAGAGAAAGCTTTACTATTCGGAGCAGAAAGTTGGCGATCTGGAGGCAAAACTTGTATGTGAAAACATGGTTAAGCTATCCCCAAGGGCCTTGTGGTGTGCTAAGATAAGCATCTGTTTCGCAGGAGCGCTATGAACGACAGATAAGCTCTTTAAAGGTAACCAGGAGCTCTTGTTTGCGGGCAAATAATCATTGACGCTAGATTTTGCTTATTTTTCTTTTTGCAGCATCAAGTTAATGCCAATGAAGAAACCATTAAGGTAATGATGATATGCGATTTCATACCATTGATTGTGTCCTAAGTTCTTTATCATCTACCAAAGTGCAGGAGAACTATGCCTCGGAACTTGCTGCGTACCAGGTTAGTCCATTTGCCTGCTTCTACAAAGACCCATGAAAACTGGTCATTTTACCTATTTGTTATAACAGGAATCATATGAAACGTTGGAGGAGAAATATTCTAGTTTGCTGGAGAAATACTACCAGTCCAGCGAAGCCGAAGTGTCTCGGACGTCTGACACGAGGCAGATGGAAGAGGAATTAGATTATTTGAGGAAGTCCCAGCGTGAGAGCAATGCTACTATCGAACAGCTGAGAGACGAAAATAATAAAATAAAAAGCGCAAATTCGAAGCAGGACGAGAAAGTCACCAAGTTGAGAAAGAAACTTGACACCGTCAAGAAGTTGACCAAGGAAAAAGTACAGCCTATGGCTGCTTTTCTCCGGGAAGGGTACGACTATGTCAAAGAAGAATTAAGTTTCCTGGCTGAGACGACGTTTACAGATGAAATGAATGATGAAATTGAGCGCATACATTCGGAGCTTGTAAATATGACCTCTGTGTCCAAGCCCGCAGTCCGGAACGAACTGCCAAAGAATGAGGCCGAGTCTGATGATGCTGCCCCGCATTCTTCAATGGAGGAGGCTACAGGAATCAGACAAAATGAGTTCCAAAGAGAGGATGAAGAATGGCACATGTATGATTCGGATGGTCGGAGTGTTGGACCCTCTGGTTCTGAATACGGCAGCCACGCAGAGTATGGGGCCGACCACGAAAACTTCGGAGAGGCATCTCAGAGTGCCAAGGTTGGAATGAACGACTATCAGCTCCAAGCTGGTGGGGAGGAGGAATCAGAAACTGACAATCTGAACCGAAACCATGAAGCTAGCGGTATATCGGATACGGTTTATGCGAGTCCCGCAGCCCAGAGGCGTGAGCAAGAAGTTTCCGAGAATGAAGGTGCTCAGCGAGAAGACTCCTCGGAACTCCCTAGTGCCGATGAGGACTTTGCCTTTCAAGATTCCGACAGTGAAGAGGAGGAGGAGTACTTCTGATCCATACGAGCTGAAAAAGAGTCATGTTTGAAACTCAGATCGAAAGATAGGTCGTTAATTCGGAGAGGCCGAGCGTTTCTCTTGGTGTTCGGTGTGACGTAATCCCCGATATGAGTAGATGTGACCCCCGATATGAGTACTGGTGGATTCATAGCGTCGATATCACTCACTGCGATGAGAGTGTAGCTATCGTGTTCCTCTTCAGCACTCCCTCGTGGTGTTACCCTGCGTTGTTAAGGAAGCGTATGACTGAAACTATCATTTTTGAGGTTCACGGTTGGCAGTGAGTTGCTTTTTGGTGGATACCCAAGTGGTAGTGGAAAATCTTGAGGAAGAGTCCAGCATGATCCTGATTCAGCGTTATAAGGCGGATCATTGATGGGAACTTTGGAATCTGCCTGAAACACCACGTCGCCCTTGAAACAGTGTTAATGGTAGAGACTTAATCGTATCTTCTCGCAACACGAACAACTGAGCATGGGCAATGAACAGGCGGTGAAACTATTCTTGCGTATCGGTACGCGGTGTGCATTTATCCATGTAGTTGTGGTTTCGTATGACGCATTAATTCAAGACCAGAAGGACATCCCTGCAAATACATGTCGACGGTGGGCGAGTTCATCGTCGAGGACAAAAGCCAGATGCATTCCACTTTGGCTGCGCACAACTTACGTGCGTACTGTTTGTTTAAGGTTTGATGCGGGTGTATTTGGGGAGGGGAATACTGCTATGTCTGTATTCCAACAATGCTTCGAAAATTCAGATTTTAGGGTGCGGTCGAAACTTCACTCACAGAAAACTCTTTTGTCCCACCGACAAATTCTCGGATTGTTTTCATTCATTTCACCGGGAAAATTAGAATTCTATAACTGCTTTAATTCACCGAGAAAAATTTAGTTATCGTGTATCTTTCGGGGCAATAATATAGCCACTTGGGGTTGTAGCTGCTGTGTAGCACACTTCGACATCGACCATTCTTGGAGTTGGGAAAATCAGACTTTGAAAGCCTCATCTCCCACAAGTTGAACCTAACTTTATCCCCTACCTTGTTGGTGAATGCTCGCAGGCGTATATGGACGCCTACAATGTCATCTGTTCTTCTTGGTCCTGATTCCAGTCTCCGCGTCTCACTGAGACGGTCTCAGCCTCAGCTCTCAGATATCCTCAGACTTCAACTTGCCTTGAAGCTCGATACACAGACAGATACAATGCTACGGTCTAGTGTCATTAGTGCATTGTTGTATTCGTCGAGAGACACTGTATACACGAATGGGCGTTGTCGGGGCTGTTGTAGAATAAGCAGAAATGGCAGATACGTTGTATGAGGTGGAGCAGGCCAGTCCTGAACTGGCGAATTTAATACGTCGATTAAAGGCCCTCAATGCTGTATTGGGGGGCGAAGACACCCAAGATCCAAAGAATATGCCTGATGAGAAGACATTCGATGGCAAACGGACGCTTTTATTGATGCACATGCACAATATCGAGCAGCTTTGTGATGCCCGAGATAACAGCGGCTTGAGCAAAGAAAGCCGAGATTACATTCGTATGAAGTATAGGATCGAAAAAGAGCGTAAGAAGCTAACAGAAGAGTTTGATGCTCTCTCGAAACAGTTCCAGGAAGATGTTAAGAAGCGCAAGGTAAGCAGCAATCGTCAACTGAAAGAAAACATGGGTTCCATGTTACACCTCATTTCATCAACGGTACTGGATACAGAATAAATTAGGGACAGCAGAGCTCTCAAGACGGAAAAAAGATATTCAAGAATTGGCACGAGAGCTGAGCACATTGAATGAGAAGATCTTGGGGCGAAGACAAGATGTTGAAGCTCCTGGAGGAGGAGGAGATGGAAGTGGTGGTGGTGCCGCAGGCTCTGCCGGTAGTAATTTGCAAGATCTTATGTCAGGTAAGCCCTGTGGTGCCAGTAAGAAAGAATACAAGTAGTCTAACGTTTCACCTCTTGTATATTTTCGACTTCGTTCAGGCAACCTTCCACAAAGAAGGGTCGTCCAAGAAGAGATGAGCCAGGAGCAAGAAATGAAGCTGCAAGGCATTCAGAGAGAACAACAGGAACAGGATGATTTGTTGGATCAAATTTCTGAATCACTGGATCAGTTGAAGGAAACAACGTTAGACATTAACGACGTATGTCAATGGAGTGTATTGCTCTGGTTGCAGTGAGTCATATGTTCCTATGCACTGCGATTGTCTCTACAGGAACTCGATAAGCAAGCCGTCATGCTCGATGAAGCGGAGCAAAAGGTGGACTCTGCTCAGGATAAGATGGATAAGGTACGTTCCTCAGTGGCACTGTTTCGATGAAGTCCGCGATCTTCAAATTTTGAATCCTTGCTTTGCGCCTCATGCAGGTTAATGACAGGATGAACGAAGCGCTTAAGATAGCTAACTCTAAGAGCACCCAGTTCTGTGTCTATATCATCTGCGCTGTTGTCCTTCTCGGCGTCCTTGGCGTCTTGTTCAGCTTGATACAGTAAATAATTGTTATGCCAGCGTATCAGCAGCACCAAAGGTTGCGCGAGATTAGCCAGTTGTACCAATAAGACCTCGACACGATGGTTCACTCATACTCCCAATGACTTACACCATTCGGCCTTGCGGTAATAAGAGCTTCCCGCCGGCATCTTTACGGAATTACTGTGCCATTTTGTTCAGCATGGAGGATGGCCATTTGCTGTACTCTTACATTCTGTGGCTGCCAGACCGACATACTTCGATGGCAATACCTCCATGTCATCCCTTCCAAAATACTGGTTATTCTCGTCTTTTTCAAATTCGGAACTTTCTGCATCGATCAGCGATTTCCTCTCAGCATCATCGTTAAGACAGAATAGGGTTCGCCACGTTTTCCTACAGGCTTCCGCAAGATCTCTGTGCTCTTCAACATCCTCAAGAGGGGCCTGATTGTATAGAACTATACCGGCAACGATGACAACGAAAGCTATAAAGTACAAGTAATTCAGTTTGACCTCAAAGAGGACCAGACCAACCAATACAGCATACAAGTCTGAGGTCAACAGTGATAAATTAAAGAGGGCCGAGTCGGACTGACCAAGAAAGTAACTCGTCAGAGTATACATGGACAATAGAGTCAATGCAAACCCCATAGCATAAAGCACTATGGGAACCGTCCATTTCATCGTTCCCAACTCATGTGACTCCAATATCCCGAGCTGTATTGTGTTAAAAATGGTGCCGAAGGCACCGAGCATTCCCAGGTACTCTGCGCGCTTGAACGTCTTAACTATAGCTTCTTGTCCTACGTTCGAGATTGCATAAAACATCGATCCAACGACAGCGAGCATATCACCTAGTACTCGGCGTGATCCCTGAGCTTCGTCTTCTATTGAGTCCGAAAACACCAGTGCCGTCAGTCCAAGAACACAAAGAGCTACCGCCACAAAGTGTTGCCATCGGTACTGCAGGCCATAGAACAGCACAGAGTGGCGAATAAGAGGGAGTCTACGCTTCCTGTATTCCACTTACGGTCACTTTGAGAAATACTCTGGATAAAACCATCACTGAAGGAATTGTGAAACAGTCAATCAACATGATTGATGAAATCGTCGAATACTGATAGGCTTTGACCACAAAGTAGTTCGCTTCCACATCGCATAACGCAAGGAGAGCATATTTCCACCAGGATATCTGCGTTCTACAAGCAAATGTCAAACTTCCTGACTCCTCTACTGGAATCGTGCCGGCTGTCTTACCTGCAGGTTGCATTTTCCTTGTTGATCAGCGGATGATTTCACCCAAAAACTGTATACGAGATTTAGAGTAAGCAGTAGATACATTAAAGAGCTCTGAGTGGTTGGAATATTCACCCCATCGCGGGATAATAGCTGTGAAAAGACTCCGGTCGTAGTTACATGGAGGGAGATCACTTGGCCCAGGAGAACCACTCGAAAATCTCTCCATTTACAGCCCGAGGAGCAAAAGTCCCCGATGCGACCGAGCATGATATAAAACTACCTTCGAATCGAGGACATTGTAGTCAAAACCACCTCTTGTGCGTCATATATGCTTTCAACACCTCAGGAGGTTGAAGTTGGCGTCATGCGCTTTATATCCCCCACAAAAGACAGTTGAATGTCCTGTTTTAGCGTCAGATAATAACTCCAGATGTGTCCCTTGCATATACAATTAAGGTCGATCCAATGCGTGTGAAGAACCTTGAACAGCAGTGCAACAAAAAAAAAGTACTCCTGCTGGTAGTCGAAACCAGGTCTTGACGGCCACAACGTCACGCACTAACCACTGTGCTACAGGAGTCACTATGGAAGAGCCAAGAAGGTATATCTATAGTCCTCAACCTTGTTGGTTTATGATCAAGGAATTGCTTTACCGAAAGGAAACATTATTACACTGTCTTTAAGAGAACATGTGTAATCAAGTAGTTAAATGGAAGCTAACATGCGCTAACATACGTGAATAAGTCAACGTATATTGAGTTACTGAACGTGCACAATTGTGTGTTATTGGGTTTGATGCTGGGCACTTCCCTGATTCCTTAGGCTTTCCAGCTCTTCCGTGAGTTTGCTGTATCGATACTGTAGTGTCTTTCCGCGTTCTTCTTCTTGACGAAGCTCTTCCTCCGCGACTTTAACTCTCTTATCAATGCCCATATTCTCATCTTGGTACAGGCGCCCAAAGCAGCTGAGATCGATATCGCGGCCACCTATTTCCTCGAAGCTTTTCTTGGCTTCTTCGAAAAGCTTTGAAGAACGAGAACGATATCCCTTCAGGAGGATTTCAGCTTTCTCACGGAGTTTACAAACTTTTTTGTCTTCCTTAGAAACACGTTCCTGTAACCCAGTGAAATATGTCTCCAGTGCTTCGACCTTTTCTTTTTTCGATAGAGATGAAAGGAATTCATGTCGCTGTAACGAAGGCACATAGACTATTTCCTGAGACAATTTTTCCCATTTCTGCTTGATGTCATCATCATCGGGATATTCCTTTTCTGCTTTGACCGACTGAATCTCCTGTTCGAGAATTTCTTTCGCCTCTTTCAGCTCAGCATCAGAGAACTTCTCAATGGACGGCACATATTTCGGGGCTTTCTTTTTCTTAACAGGAAATTTCGCATTATCGTGCTGAAGCATTGCGCACATCTCTTCTTCGATAAGAGCCCTCGCTCTCTCATCAATACTGTTTCTGTTACTGTCTACAGGTGGCGCAACAACGGTCTCATCTATTGCCAGCGGACGGGGCAGGGGTGGATCCCGTTGTAGTGCAGACGACCGCCTTTTAAATTCGGCTTCAGCCTCTTTTCTTCGCTGTTCTTCTCGTTGTTTGTCAAGTTCTTCCTGGTCCAGTTCAACATCCTCTTCCGTCGAATCCTGCGCTTCAATTTGTGGCTCCGGTGCGACGACGTCGTACTCATATTGTGGTTCTGGAAGCTGAGCCAATCTATTACTGATTTCTTCCCGAGACATGGCTGTGCTTCTGACTGAGGCAAATTCATCCCCTGAGTTCCGATTAATCTTCAAGGAATCCCGAGCAGGAGTTTGACCCATCGAACCTTGTTGACTCGCCTGATTGGAAACACTCTTGTTATCTTCCAACTGACGCATTGGCGTCTGTGAGTCTTGCTGAGCCTGTCTTACAGAAGTCGCTAGTGCATTTGGCGTTTTATGAGAAGACTGTGCTGGGGTGACTCCTGTAAAGCCAGTCCCCTCCTCCAGAGGTTTATTTTCACCACCTGCTAAGGGTGTTTGGCCGGCATTCAAGGCAACAATGTTGCGCGCTTCCTGCATCACGGTATCTTGTCGGGCAGGTGTCCTGGACATTCGCTGAGGAGCAGGTGTTATGTTCGATGTGTAGTCGCCGAGAAGGTTGGAGGTAACCTCAGACCCATCTGTACTCCCTTCGTAGTTCCCATGCTTGTTCAATTTTGAAATTTCATTTAGTTCTGTATCCGTTACTTGAGGTTCTGGTAGCTGAAGTTTGCTGCGCTTTCTCACGTTCATGGGGTCATTTAACTTCGATACTTTATCCACGGACTCCGGAAGATTTTGCTCGGATAGCTTTTTCATCCTTTGAGCATCGCGTTTCCGTTTTCGCTCTTCCTCTTCGTCCCGCTTTTCTTCTTCTAAATCTTGCAGTTGAATAGCTTCGAAGTCTGCTTTTTCTTTTTTCTGTTCATATTCTTGGTCTTCCTTTGAAGTATCATAAAACCCAGCAGGTGCGCTCTGCTCGAAGGGTATTTCGTTTGCGTAGTCAATCATGTCGTTCTTGGTACGTTGACGCTTCCTCGTTCCTGTGATGAGACCAGCAGCCTTTAGCTCTCTTCGCTTTTGCAAGTCTGCGAGTCTTCGCGCCTCCTCTAACTGTTTCTCCCTAGCCTTTCGCTTTGCTTTCTTTCCTTTCGTGTTAGCCAAACGAGCCCTTGCTTCTGCGAGCATTTCTTTTTCATCCTCGTCCATATCAATAGGGTCAGGGCGTGCCGGTTTGGACTCGGGATGAGGATCGATTTCACCCGGGCGCAACTTTCGAGGATCATCCTTTGTGTCAACTTCTCGCCCTTGCGCTTCATCAAGAAGTCTTTCATAACGTTCAATACATTGCGATGCAGTCCTTCCAACCATCGGGGCTGATCAAACAAAGAAGCAATGTTAATGCTGGACAAATATGCCCCCCAACAGAAGGCCGTATAGCTACTTACCAATGGTCCTCCACTGTGCCGGCATCAGCTTGGCTAGATGCAAGAGCTTTTCGTCCTCTTCTCGAGTCCATTCTGTCTTCTTGATACTGGGGTCGAGCCATTCATACCATCGCGCTTTGCATTGCGATGCCGTTTTTCGAGGCAACAATGAAGCCACTCGAGCCCATTGGTTTTTGCCATATTTCATCACTGCCGCCTTAAGCACCTCATCTTCGGTGTTTTTCCAAACACCTCCTTTGATCTGCGGCAAGAAAAATAGAGAAACAGGGCGTAAAATACATCAAAATGGGCGTGTAAAGTACTCGGGAGATCATGCCGGAGAGGCCCCTAGAACATACCACAATACGCATTTTTCCTGTCCTTTATCCCCCCGAATGCCACCTACTACGAATAGAGCAATGAATCATGCACAATATACACAAGTGACGAAAGAAATCTGTCGAGAGAATAGCGCATACAAGACCATCCTCTACGGGCACTACCTAAATTTTTCGCTCTCCCAAAAATAGACGAAAAGTTTGTCCCCTTCGTAAAAAAAATGTTAACCAACTATCGGAAGAAACCCAGAACTGAAACGCAAAAAAAGGTACTTTTGGTCAAAGCAGAGACAGACTAAAACGTCTTAGTTCGGCAGAAGCTTTCTAGCAAAATTTACTGGAATATTGTATCACTTGTATATATTTTAATCTGGTGGATCCCACAACAGTTACTTGTGAGATGACTCAGGTGTATCATCGAATTCTAACGCGTTCGCCTGAACATGGTCGGAGCTAGGGGGAGGCGCTCGCTTCGACGATTGCCCCGGAGAGAATTCTCCGCTACTTTGAGTTTGTGGTGTTGCCGTTGTGTATATGTGTCCGCCTTTGTAGCGTAGGGCGTTGATTTGCTGCTGGAGGAGGTCGATTTGCTGTGCTTGGTACTCGATCAATTCTTGTAGCTGAGCCTGTTCCCTTTCGGATCCAACACGGGGCTCCTTCTCTTCACTGACCAAAGCATTTACTGAATGCTGAATTGAGGCATCTTTCGTCCGATAATCTGCCTCTGAAGTGGTCTCTCTTCCCCTAGTTGGCTTAGACTCCATCGCAGAATTTAACTGCGCTTCCAGTTTCGCTTGTCGGCTTGTTAACTCTGCTATATGCTGAAGCAGAACAGTGTTATCCTTTGTAGTTTGAATAACTTTCTGTTGTTCACTGTTAATTTGCTCCGTGTAGGAATTTACTTCTGCCCTTTGCTTATCTTCTTGTTTCGTCAACTCTGCTTCGGCTTTCTCGACATTTCTCGTCTGGGACACCTTATCCAGATGCTCTAAATCTACAGTTTGCCCAAATTTGAGCCTCTGGAGCTCTTCGCTTTGTTGTTGATAATCACTAATTTGCTGTTCTACTTGCTTTCGCTCCTTCTGTAGTGCTCGTTTCTGCTTGTGGAATGTCTTGAAACCACTGCGGAGTTCCGTAATTTCATGCTTAAGTTGGTCGATTCTGCTCCTCAACGCTGACAGGCTGTCTTTACTCATTAGCACGAATTGGTCCAGATTCGGGAGCAATTGGCCGTTCTTTTCGTTACCATCCCCAATGCATACACGTTCATTGTATCGTTGAACAATATCATCTGGATTCTCACTCTCTTTCAATTTGAGCTTTTCAGCTTCCTTAGATTGTTTTTTCTGCTGCTTCGTCTTCGTGACATCCTGCTGATTTTCTCCCCCTGCCGCCTGGTTCTCTCCGGGGGTAAATTGTTTCCGGATTTCTTCGTCAACGGGGTCCTCACTAAATTTAACGTTTCTCGCTCCAGCAAAAATTTGGGAAAACTTTAGGGTGGTGGCAACTTCCACTTCGTTTAGCCTCCCTTGCTTTTCGCTTTGGAATTCCTGGATCTGTTCCCGAATCTTGGACAGTTCCTTGTCAACGGTTTTCTCCCTTTGAACCTGTCGTTCGTAGTTCTTCTTAAGTTCATCTATTTCTTTCTGCAACTCTTGCACCTTCTCTTCCTGATCCAGGCGTGTTTCGCGAAGATCTAGTACTGATTCAAAAAGCGTCTCTGAGCAATTCTCTGGACAGCGATCTTCCAGCAGATCGTTATCGTCGTCGCTGTCGCTTTCATCCCAGTCTATTTCCGAATCCGATTCACTTTCATCGCCTTCGCCTTCGTCTTGCTTTCTTCTCTTTATCTTACGCTTGAATATTTGGAAAAGCTCCGCCGATGCTTCATGGGTTTCTGGAACAAGTTCGCGAAACTGCTCCGCGAGTTTCTCTTCTTTGTCTGTCCACTCTTGAAGCTCGTTCTTTTTGTTCTCTAAGGAGTTACGGTATTCTGCAATTGTCTGTTGGATTTCACTCTTATTTGCCAAAGACTTGTTGAGCTTCTCTGTTAGGGATGTATCCTGTTTCGCCATATCTCTCAGCAGTTGTAATTCACGGAACAGCGCCAGAAAGCGTAACTCGCCCGCCTTCAAGTCGCATGCCAGCTTTACTCGTTCGCCTCGCATGTACCTTAGAGCTTCATCAAACCCCTCTACGGCTTTGGCAATTCGAGACAGCAACTGCTTTCTATCACTCTCCCATTGGCGACGCTGAGCCGGTGACGCCGCTTTCGTAACAGCATCATCTATAGCCTGCTCCTCTAGATTTTTCGCTGTACTGCTCAAGCCACCTTTGGCGTTTTCAGCGGCGATGGCAGCAGAAATCCCCGGAACAAACCTATATGATTCACCCCATGAAGCAAGGGCAGACAGTGCATGACCACCAGTAGATGGTGAGGTTGTTGCGACAGGATACATACCAGAAGGGGCATGTCTGTATAAATTGTTGAAGAGAGCAACGTTGGCTTTATGTCGAAACCTGTCACCATAGCCGTATTTCCGGTAAATATCCGTAGGAGTCAAAATTCCATAAGCGGTCCTCTGGAATCTTTCCGGAAGTCGGTCTCCTTGACTCAACTTGCCCTTAATCCTAGATTCGGGCCATTCCTCGGGATCAGCCTCAGATGAGACTTGCACTCCGTTTTCCGTTAGAGAAAGTCCTAACGTATTTGCGATGTCATTCACGTCGAATTGAGTCCTGTCCTTCAATCGCAGGGTAACACAATTGTCACCAAGTTTGCGATTCAAGTCGAAAATTCGCTGACATGCACCTGCTATGGTGTGCTTGCAACCTTCCTTGATGGAACGTAGCTGGAGCAACTTGTTATTAAATCCATCTTTCAGGGTGTGCATACACTTCTCTAATAGAACCATCTGCCTTCGTTTCTTCGCTGCATCCACTCGCTTGTGCTCCGGAACGTGGAAATCCGGATCCGTTTTCAAGCTATATGCTCCCGTATTTTCAGCAGACGACTTTATGGCTGCAACATCTCGGGGGTCTACGTCGTCTGGACCGGGGCGTTGTCCCTCAATAATTTCTAAGGCCTTCTTTCTCGCTAGTCGCCGTTCCTTCCGTGCGTTGAAACTATTACCTTGTATGCTTGCAGCTTCTCCCATAAGCGGTGTCAAGGGATCATCCTTGTGAAAATCTTCGTGTTTCTTCTCAGAAGAACGTTTTTCTTCGGCAGGTTCGGCGGATTGACGGGGCTCATCTTCAGCTTCGTCAGAGAGTCCACTCTCCCTCAACAGCCGTTTGATTTCTTCCAAAGACTGCCTTAGAGACGGCGACAAATAGCTATCTCGAAAGGATTTTACAGACAGTCTAGAATTGCGGATGCCTTTTACAACGAAGTTCTCCACCTTTACATCCTCTATGAAGGCTTTTTCCAATTTCTCCACACCCTTCTGCGACTTCGCAACATCAAAAGCTACTTCTTTCTTCGCTTCCTCTATCTTCTCGTTGCATCGATTTTGCACTATTTCATTAAGTTCGGAATCGATTACAAGCTCCTCTTCCGAAAGAAAGGGTGTCGGCCGGGACGGATACAACTGACGTAAGAAATCTTTAGCTCTTTCCTGCTCCTCTTCGCTCGCTTCACGTTGAAGCGCTTCAAGTTCCGGAAACAGATCGTACGGGATCGGCATACCCATTTGAGTACGCAGATGTGCGAACTCTTTCCGCAATTCCTTGACTTTGCCACGAACTTTATCTTTTTCTTCTTCCGCTAATTCCTTCTTTTGATCATCCTCAGCTTTAAGCTTTGCATCCTGAAGAGAATACGCATCTTGGGAAACAATATCTTTGGGCTCGTGACCTTGAGGAGAAGGAGCGCGCTCAGCCAACTTATCTAAGGGGTTCCCATCAGGACCGGGAAAATTATCTTCACCTAAAGCTCCTACAGGCATGAGCTTTCCGGGACCCATTCCCGGGGGCGTTTGATCCTTCACCGGGGAAACCGGCTTGGACGTCTCCTCGTCCTTCGGTCCAGCTATGGCTGCATTCCCTCCGGAGGATACGGGAACTACAGGTGGTAATTGAGGATGATTCGGAATGTCTGGTTTTACAATGATGGCCCTCTCCTTCCTCTCTTTTTCAATTGCTTCATATGATTCCTGTGCTTTCCGTGCGATTTCAGCGACCTGGCATCGCATTATGTTAATGCAACCATCTTGCCCGCTAGATACGAGGAAACGGCCTTGCGTGCTAAGCATTACAGAGGTAACGTTGCCGCTGAACGCATCATGAGGATCTGCACGGGCGTAATAAAACGGATGATCCCGACTACGCAAAGTGACGCTCCCGTCATTCGCACCAACGACCAGGGCCTTTTGCGAGGAATCGTAGCTGAAAGTCGAAAGAGACTCTTCGGAATTTGCATATACTGCGGCTAGATTCAGCGACTTCTCCTTGACCGACGATATATCTGCCTGAGAGATACATACTTCCAAGAGAAACTCACGCAAATCGTTCTCGACAGAAGCACAAACTCGAATGGTAGGAATAGATCTTCTTGAAATCTTGGATAACTCTTGACGGGCATCGGACGACACAGCAGCTTCATCAGTACACTCTATACTCCATGGGCTTTCAAATATTGATTTCACTGTGCCTGGACGACGCTTCAGGGTTTCTGGGTCTATCTTTTCCTCATCGTCATCCCCTGATTCAGCACCCTCTCCATCCTCGTTTGCAGGAGAGGCCGAGCTACTTCTGTCTCCTTGGGGAGATGGGCGATCTGGTAGGTTTAGCGTAAAGCGGGTCCAGGGCAGACCTATTTCAAAGGTATGCTCGATGCTTGGAAACTCTTTCGCGGTCTCAGGTACACTCAGAGCGGCAAACCACTCGTCGTCCACAGTCGCGAGTAAGTACTGGCCATCGCCAGCCCATGCGATTTTTCTCACTGGCACTCCCATCGCAACGAAACCTAATGGTTGGTACTCGATACTTTCCTCTTTCTTGAAAACGTTTATGAAGAAAACATTTCCGTCCTCACCACCAGTTGCAAATATGTCCGAGGACGGTCGGAAAGCAATGCAATTCACGGCCGCGTTATGGGGTTTAAAGACTTGTCTTCGGACCCAGCCTCTTTCGGCAACCTCAAGTTTGTCTGAACGGACTAAGGATGCTCGAGTTATTTGACTTAACGTCTGTTTATTCGGCCACAGCGCAAGAGACCTCACAACTCCATCTTTGAACCCCGCGAGCACCTCATTTCCTTCAGCACACACGTCGGTAGGTAACCATGTCAACGACGTTGCTTCACTTGAGAACTTTGCTGAACAAAATTGGGCATCTATCAGATTGTACTTGGTGATATCCCATGCCCGAACAGTGCCGTCAAATCCAGCGGTTGCAACTAGAGGAAATTCCGTGCACGCATCCGATGCGGAAATGGGACCAGAATGAGCACATAGGACGCATTCCATTTTTTCCGTTTCTGTGTTTAGTTTCCACAACACACCGCGTTCATCTTCCACAAACCAGCACGAAGCATCCAGTTGGCAAATGTTACGGATTATGGTAACGCCAATATCCTCCCCATTTTCATCAGACGAAGGGTCACACAATTTTTCCGAATGCGCTCTGAGCAAGGCCCGTGGCTGCTCTTCGGTAGAGTCCGCGGTGTCAATATCCGCAAATTTCCACCAGCGCATGAATCCGTCACTCCCAGCAGTCACGAACAGCTCGTTGAAAGCATCATATCGCACACAAGTAATTGTGCCATCGTGGCATAGTGCTTCTTCATCATTTTCATTCAACCTGCTGATTTCGCATTTGATAAAGTTGCCCTCCCACAAGAGAAGCCTTCCACTCTCGCTACTGGACAAAATCTTTCCATCAGGGAGTTCTGCAAAGTCTGCCACATCTGAAAGATCGACCAAGCCAAATTTACCAATATAGCCTTTCAATTTTAGGCCAGTAAACGTGTTTGCCATCTGCCAGAAACGGATGTGACCGGTACCACTGGTTGTCAACTTCTCGTCATCAAATGGACTGAACCTGGCGTTGAATACATCCTGAGAGAATGCCTTGGAACGGAGCAGCATCTTTTCGTTTTTCCAATCCCAAACTGTCAATAAAAAATCCGGTTCCGCACCTACTGAGAGTAATCTCGAGCCATCGCGACTGCATAGAAAGGGAGAAAGTGATTTCTGATTCCATCAAAGCCATGAACACCAGACGAAGACGTACTTAAAGTTCACATCTGAGAATGCTTGTTCGGTACCCCTTCGGAGAACTCTAACAAGTTTCAGCGTAGGGTAGTGATAGATATAAATATTTGGACTCCGTCCCTTTTCCCCGATCGCTATCCAGGTATTCTTGTTCTCTTGCTTTTTCTGCTCTTCATTTTCTTCTTGTGTCGAGGTTCCGCTGTCATCCTCACCATCTCTATGAACTGCCGCACATCCGATCCCACCGCCGTCATGTCCTGTTATGTACTCGCAGTTTAGCGTGTCTAAATCCAAGATTATGGCAGTATTACCGGTGACAAACAGTATTTTATGCTTCTCCACCACGTGCAGATTGTTTAAACGGCTAAAATCTAAACCAAACACGCTCTGTAACGCTAAATGACTTCGGTCCAACTCATTGTATCGCATCGGCTGCAGGTACATGTATCACATAATGGACGTCAGAAAAAAGTGATCGTATAAGCCATTTTGGTGGCATAATGCGCGCCATTACAATGAAGACTTCCAGATACGTACCATGGCTACCGATGCAGGGTCATAGCCCTCTTCCTGACTGATATCCACGTTATCTCCCATCTTTTCATCAATCTATGTCGTCGTGCGACTTGTGAAAAAGTGTTTGTACTGCCTTGGAAGTAGCGAAAACCTCATATATCGCCTCCTAAAGAGCGAGCTTCAGAAGGGTCTTTCGAGGCTAGATCACCGGCTTTATCTCGCTCAATAACCCTTTAATCAAGTAAGCACAAGCCAGACTATTTCCACCTGTGTATTGGACATACATCTACCATTTCTCAACATGACAACCAACTTGGGTATATGGTATACTTTAGGGCCCTGAGACTAACGCTCAACGTGCAAGTTGAAGTTGGGCACCCCAGATTAATTTGTTATCTACGGTATTGGGCCTCTATACGAGTCCATTTTCGGCTGTTTGTTGGTGCGTTTGGCTACCCGGGTGACATTGCTGGAGAAAACGCAATCGATCCGTTGAAAACACACGAGCGATGAGAAAATAGAAGCAGACGTGGACAATATATAGCAACCCTCCTGATTAGGAAAAAGATACATGACCGACACTTCGTTGGAGTGTGCATTATACGAGTTTCTTGTCTTCTATGGTGGGCTCAAATAATGCCCGCAGGCATTCCGCGCTTGCCCGTAGTCGTAGCAAGTTTGAAACTGCTGAAGTACGTCCCAAGCGTGGTACCTGCTAAGGAATGCCGATAGGATGAGCAACGTCCAAGCGGGGCACCACCACACGTAGATTATCCCGTTCGCCATTGAGGCGACGGGCGGCTTCGGGGAAGACCCAATCAAGTTCCTCAAGAGAATTGCCAGGAAAGCACCAGGCTCCCGCTGGGGAACAGGGGAGATGCCGAACTTCCGCAAGCTGATGACGGTCAATCACGGTTATGCGCCACAACGTGAAGACGCACACACATATGTGACAGATAGCCCACCGGCCGTGAAGATGTTGGACCGGTTCCGGGTGGGATTCACCCCTCACACGGCGTAGCGTAGCCTGTAGCAGACACGTCTTCCGGTGGGAGCAATACCAATACCCACAGAAAACCCGGTACCAAAAGTAAGTAACCAACCGTGAAACTGCGGTTCGACACGGTCAATCCAATACATGTACAGTGTACATTGCGATATTCTAAACTCACTAAGCATTGGGTTGCTTCCGCGATTTAACCCTCACCAAACGGCCACACTGTCAGTCACGTTGATGCGCCACAACGTGAAGATGCTGTTCCGGTTCCGGGTTCTATTCATCCCTCAGACAGACACGTCTTCCGGTAGGAGCAATACCAATATATACACGCGCCCTCACCTTGTTTAGTGACGCTTCAATTGTTCACTCGTTGTAGTAGCTGTTGTTCCTTTCTTTTGCCTGTAGGCCTATAATATACGCTTTGCTTGCTTTTGTAGGCATGGTAGTTTTACCCCGGAGTGTGTCTTGTGTCGCTCCGGAGTTTTAGTTTTTTAGTTTTAGTGTTGAGAAAAGTAGAAGGTGAGCCATGTAGGCGCTACAGAGCTGGGGAGATATTCCACCCCAAGCTTTTTCCTCTTGGCCAGTAGACTGGCCTGTTTGTTGAGTTCTCACTGAGTTCCTGCTGAACTTTCGGGACTTGGTGGGTTGGACCTGCATTGAAGTTGGTTGGCTCTCCCGGACAATTGAGGGCTTAATTTGAGGCTCTATAAGAGCCCATTTTCGGCTGTTTGCTGGTGTCATTGGCAGACGAAAGAAGCGCATAAGTGAGATGGGTTTGATCAGTGGATTATGCAAGATGGCGGTGGTCTCGGGCATTGGACTGTATACTTTAGGACGAACTGGCTTGAGAACCTGCGCTCGATATGCAGGCTACACTATGGGGCATTCCCTGGGTCGAATGAGGCGCTCACGTCAATCGATGCAAGCAAAACTCACACACGAGCAGACGCCCGAGCGAGAGCAGGCCGCGAAAGAAATGCAACGAGGGTGGTGGGAAGTACGGATGATCTTGAATGAATGGGCCATGATGCGTAGTCTTAACCCCAGATTGCTCCAGGTATGTAGTTCGTCCTCCTTGAATTACCACAGTTCAGCTGTCCATAGGCTTCTCTCTCCTATTGTACTGGAAACTTCATGGGACGTATTGTTTCTTCGCAGTCCGGTAACTTCGGCTTTACGGACGCTGAAATGCTCCAAGCGATTGGACTCTCTACAAAGGACATGGACGAACTTAAAGCCAAACGAAATGCTCAACGAGAACGCCATATTGATCTAGATAGACAGCAACTAGAGAATCCTAGAATGTACCCAATAGCAGGGTATCATGGAACACAGGATGACGTGTCAGCGTTTCAGCAGTATCGAGAGCAAAACGATCACATCAGCGCTTCCGACAGTCCCGGTATGGACCCTTTAAGTGGAAGAGTATACTATGGTTCCGATACTTATCAGCAGAAGCACTCTACCATTGCCGCGACAAACGCGATGGAAGATCCAAGCGAGGCAACTATAACGCGACCGGATGGTACCTCGCACAAGACTAAGATAAACGCTTCGTATAGAGTGTCTCCAGAGTTTGAAAGCTACACAGAGACTTCCCAGTCAACAGCTAAGAGATCCATGTCTCATTCTCAGGATCACCCCATCACTGATACTACTGGTTCGAACCTCATGAAGCAAGTCGTTGAAGACACACGAGCGATGGACTACATAAGAAAACGAGAAACTCAGGAGTGACTAGAAAGCCTACGAATTATTCATCGTTTTGGGATTGTGCATTATCTGAAGTCCGGTTTCATCTTAGAGACTGACACTGGCATTTTAGAAAAAAAGGCTGCCCCGATGCTTGGCCCTGCCCGAAAATTAAAAGCAAGACGGAACCGTCGCTCGCGAGTGCTGGTCCGCTGACCGTTAATCTGCCTATTTTCAGTGTGTTAGCTCGGTCTACTGAAGAAGCAGCCGTTCTATCCAATACTCTTCTCGAAGTGGTAAATGTGCTTGTAGGATTACAGACTCACACTAGCGAACACCTGACGTTATTCTTCAGCCGTCGTAAGCTGTACACTACAGGGGGGTCTTCGGGGAGAACTAACGTACTGTTGTTGATTGCGGAAACGAACTAAGGCCTTGGCGCTAAGCACAAGGATGGAATGACTCGATGTATTCTGCCGTCCACAATAATGATGCTCCTATGCACGAACTTCTGTAGTTTGTTTCACGGCTCTTTGTGGATACTGAACCAATAGCTCCATGCATCGAGGCATACGATGTGAAGGAAGCGCCTCTGGGGAAGGGTTAACTGTTTCCCTGGGAGTTGCACTCGGAGAACTGGGGAGTGGTGTAGTTGCAGGTAGAGACTGCTTGGTGGACCCTGGTCTTGAAGGAGTTGCCGTTGTGCGCGATGAGCTCTTGGAGGGGCTTGCTGATGGTGTTATCCTTGGTGTGGGGACGGCGGTCCCAGCAGGTTGAACCGTAGGGATGTTTCTTAATTCAGGATACTTGCCGCCAGACCGGATAAACCACACCTGAGCAGGCCATATGTGCGTGGACGTCTGGTATAATTTACCTCTGATGTCATCAAGATCAGCAGAATTTCCATGGCTATCGAGAATGTCAGCCGTGTCTTCATCTACAATGTTTCCGTTGTCCACATCACTATCATGCACTGAGTATTTGACCTGCACTTTCTGAGCTGACGAAGAGATACTTCCAAGCAGGAATGGTCTTCCGTGAGGAACACTGGACAACATGTACACATTTTGGATTCGAACAATGCCACCTTCCTCGCCGGTATTGGCACCACATATTCCACCTGTTCCGCTGCTTTCTTTGACATTTCCAGTGCTATATGAGTCTGAAATCTCGAAGATGCCGTCCTTCTGAGCTGCATTTCTTCCAGAAATACCACCACTTTGACTTCCTTCCACGTTCCCTGTAGAAAAACACTGGGACACACTGACAAAACCACCTTTCCATCCCGCATGTTCACCAACAATCCCTCCACTCCCTTCGCCTTTAATATCCCCTGTAGAATAACAACGAACAACATGAACTGTGCCACCTTCGTAACCAGGGTCATCTCCGCAAATTCCACCTGCCCGTGGACCTCTAATTTCGCCGGTGGAGTAGCAGTCGGTTATGGTTGCTGTACCACCATTCCTAGCGACTCAATCTCCCACTATGCCCCCGGTGAGCCCGTCGATCATATCTCCAGTTGTATATGAGTTCGTAATTTCGATGACTCCTCCATCCTGGCCTACGGCCTGGCCCGCGATCCCACCACTGCAGCAGATGCCTGCAGCTCGAATTTCCCCCGTAGCGCTACAATGGTTTACTCGGAAGAATCTTTGGTTTTCTCGAACTATGAACGCACCACTCCTTGCAGTTACTCCGTGTAATGTGTGGACATGCTGAATCAAGGGAGCATTCTCAAAAGAGTCCACACTGCTCTCCATGTTGAATAGGCCAGCAAAATCGTCCATTCCCGCTAAGTCAATGGTGAAATTCTGCCCATCAAATATCTCGTTCGGTCCCAACGTAATGTGATCGCTGTTTCCATATTCTCGAGCGTTCCAATCAATGTCGCATGTTTGAGTGAGCATCCCCTGACTGGAATCGTAACTGATGCAGGGTTCCTCGTTCCGAAGGTCATTCCCAGCTGCAATTTGTCCCATGAGGAAAGGCAAGACCATAATCACCCGTACCGCCATCTTTGTTTGTCTGTATTGCTTTTCCTTTAACGAGAGGGCGGGTTGAATAGCGGGTTCAGAAGGAGGGTGAGAACAGCGCAAAGTTCGCTGGACGCGAGCTGCTCGCGTCTTGAACAGCTTTTCTCGTTGCGACCGTCGTGTCATTGTTTTCTCGAATTCTGTGGGGTGGGTGTATTCGCGTTTGAAAGCTTGTGCATACCAACCAGGGTTTCTTGTGCATAACACACCAATCCCCCTCCACTCAGCTGCTTGGCATCGTGCACTTTGTGAAGTGGAGCCGCTGGGCCAGGTCTCGTCAGTACCAACAATGACACAGTGTATCACAGAGAGGTTGAACTGTTAACCTCACATGTACGGTATACATGATACATGTATAGGGTGGTGTCTATTTTTCCGCCGAAAACGAAAGTGCCTTGTTTGACTGACCCATGGAGCCACGTCATTGAAGACCAAATACACTCCTGCATTGCTCAGCGTTTGAGCGATGAGACGATTCGATGGCAATGCTAGCACGGTGTAGAGGGGTGGCATCGAAAATACCGTGCACTCTTTGGTCGTCTATGACGCGCATTCCATTCAGACTGCCTCATTTCTCGACAGCACGGGATGCTACGAGCTATACAGAGGGCCTTATTCGTAAGGCAGCCGAGAGTGGGCATGCCGGGAGGCTCTTACGAGCCCTGGTGAAGGCCTGTGGAACAGGAGAGACCGGCAATAGCTGGAATAGCATTGGGCTGACGCAAGAACCACCTCTGGATTTGGCTGAGGCTTACAGAGCAGGCCAACAATTCGAGAGCCAAGATCCTGGGAACGAGTCTGATGAGGATATTATCGAGCAGGGGCTTCTGCAAGTCCCTGTGGCAACATTAGATGTCGCTGTCTCGGCGGCACTGAAGCGACGGCATGTTGGATGCGTTGGTACAATTCTCCTACGCACTCTGGAAGCGGGAGGAAGTGTCTCCATACAGACCCTAGAGAAGTACTTTGCTCATCTCCGTAGTGAGGAAGAGTTTGAACAAGCGATAGAAATATTCTATGCTGCGCTTAATCGAACTGACCTGTTTCATAGCACGCAAATTAGTGGACTATGCGCAAGTCTGTTGAGGAGACTTTTTTCGCAGAACCAATGGTTTTACGTAGAGAAGATTTTGAAAAGCCTTTCTGAATCTCCCAACAGTATTTCTGTGATTATTCATGCCGAGATCATTAACCAGTTATGTCGACATAAGCAAAATCAGGCTGCTAATGTGCACTTCCACAAATTGCTGGATAGTGGTCAAGATATGTCGCAAGTTCCCTGGGAAACTTGGCGCACTTTACTCGTTATGACTGCCCAAGAAGGGAATGAAACTCTATGGAATGAAACCGCAGATATTGCAAAACATTACTTTGCTTCTACTGCTGGGGTCTTAGGTCCGAGCGAAAACTCCGATGTTGGTGCTTCCTGGCTGCAGCTGCAGTTAACAAACCAGAGAACCCGAAATGAAAACCTTTCCCTCTCTTGTCTTAGGCAGCTAAGAAGTCGATACGAAAGAACTTTTGGAACACTTCACTCGAAAGCACGAGTTGTTCTCTTGAACTATGCGCGTAGTCATCTTTCTCGCAGTGCCAGCTCCGAGTTCCTGCAGGAGATGCTGGGAGAAGAGATTCCACAAAGTGCTCCTTTACTTGGGGAAGTGCTTCAGGTATGTTCGTTTTGGTGCGCTTCGTTTATGAACACCACCGTCTGATTGGTTACCCCTATCCGCAGTATCTTCATAGTTCGACCCCGCTAGAGGAATACCGACTTACTGAACGCTCGCTATTCGATCAGCTTAGACTGCAACGCAAGCTCTCTGTCGGCATTTTCAATGTCTTGAGCAAAATTCGGATGTCGGAGGGAAATCAAGACGAAGCTATTGAGTTATATGACCAAATGTATACCGTCTTCAACATCGGCTTTGACCGAATTGCAACCCTACAATTTAATAGGGCCTCGACACAGCTAGCTTTCCACTATTTTACTTTATCTCAGGACGCACAGGCAGTAGAGCGCACGTCCCAGGTAAACAACTGCCTAGAACACCTAGTGCAGTCGGTTAGACATTTGGTGGCGCATATTTCGCTTTTGTATATGGGAGAAGCGGCCAAAGTTATAGCGGAAACATTGGATATGACGGTTCAAGCTCTTCTGTTGTTTGAGCGGATGCAAGGAGACCAAGTAGATGGAAATTGGTCCACGGACGAACTCTGTTCAACAATCAGTGACCTCCTTCGTGCTTGGCATAACTTGCACTCTCAGAAGAAGCTGGGATTCTACGCCGCTCAAACTTCTGTCGGCAAAGCGTCTGGTCAAACTGTCCCATTCCGTCTGGGAAGCATTACCGAATATTTCCTCATATCTCGTGGTATTCTTCCTGACGTACTCTCGAGTGGAAGAGACTTGGATGCTTTGAAGCAGGCTGCGTACAGAAAATGGGTAAACTACGGTGGTTTGGAGTCCCCTTATCCGAATCTATTCAGCAGTGCTGACCTGGCCGTGTTACGGAAGGATTCAGTAGAGGCTAAAACCCGACCGCGTGACTCTGGACAAAGAAAGCGCAAGAGAAGGCCTTCTCCGCCACTGGAGGTATCTCTATAAACATCTCAGCTCTGCCCTCTGTCTCAGCCCTTGCTGCTTGACTTGGCTCATGGGAACATTCTGGTAAGCTAAAGAAGAACCTTGTTGCAGATGTCCTGCCGGGTTTTGACCAATTTGGGTCAATATGGTGAAAACCAATTCAGAACCATTCTAGCATACGCCGCCGTAGGCATTATTCTTAGATACTAGTTGATTAGTCCTTGCCGTCGGCAAGTCGCATCCTGCAAAATTTTCGGCAGTGCCGTCAGCCATCCTCCTCGTTGGTAGGAATTACTAAGTCACTTTGCATGGAACGCGAATGGCCAGTTCGGTGCCAATTCTGCAGATTTTCCCATTATAGTAGCATGTTTCCGCATTTAATAAAGCAATATTAATATTACACCTATCAGGTGATAACAGAGGCACTGTGGTAACGCGCACATGACGCAGCACCAACAAGTCTGAATTCCGGCCAAAGGTAGACGAAAAGATTGACGCTTATGAAGTTGGCTCGTTAGCTGCATGGAGTGTACAGTACGATAGTCGATGAGGTATATATACACAATTTGTTTGGTTGGTTCTTTTGGTGGGTGCACTTTTCTCTGCACTGTAGGGGCAGTGTTGATCGCGCCACTGCCGGGAACGTGGAGCTGCTTCACGCCATATTGCTGTTCACAGGGGCATATTCCCAATTGTGGACGAGCTATTAGTACCACCACACGACCACCAAGTGCGAGTATGACAGTATCGAAAGGCTCCCGCGTTGTGGTGGACTATGGGAAGAGCATGGTCTATTCAGGCGTGGTGGAGGACGTTGATGGGGAGAGTAATAGTTATTACATTAAGTTCGACAACTGGAGCTCAGATCGTAATGAGTGGTTTCCGGCCTCCAAGGTAAACTTGATTGACTCTGCCGGCTCTTCCTCGTAAGTTAGGGATCCTTTGTTTGGGCTGATGGCGTCAGCTGTGGATGCCAATGTTATCTTTGCAGACGCCGGCGGCGGACACGAGTTCAGCATTTTACCCCCAGTGAGACAAGCACGTCATTGGATGAATTGCAGTCAAACAGTGGCAAAGTATCTTCCTCAAGGAAACACGGTCAGCAAGGCGAAAGAGATAGAACAGAAGGCGGAAGGGCGCGTAAACGACGCCCTCCACCGTCGAGTCCATCAAAGCGAATACCGGTAGCGTCCCAGAAGGCTTCAAAGGGAAACGAGTATGATATGCCGGTTAAACAGACACAGCAATTGCATGGTCCTGTGGCTCTGGACTCCCCTTCTTTAGAAGACGCTAAATCGGACTCCAAGAGTGAAACAGAAAGTACAGCTGACACACCGCCCCTGAATCGGGGAAAAGTTGCTGTTAGCACTGACGGAGAGGAAAGTTTGTCGAATGACGAAGAAATTGAGCAAGTTGACACTCCCAGTCGCCCTGATGATGCCGCTACCTCAAACACTGCAACTGAAAATGTATCGCAAGTTTCGTCTAGCAGTCATCAAAGATCGCAAACGCAAAACAAAGAAGAGACTGCCACGGGTGCGCAAGCCCAGAACCAGACTACTGTTATAGAGCCGTATATACTTTACGCTGCCTTGACGAGTCATCCTATTGCACGAAAAAGAATGCTTTCGAGTATTGCTACCTTCGATAAAGCGTGGCTGAGCCGTTTGGTTAAACTGTCCGTTACGCGGATTAAAGAGTTCTTTGACTCCAGTTCCGAAGATGAAGTGGATGACGCGGAGAAAAAGGCACTTCCAAGTTCTCTTGATTTCCCTTTGTCTTGCGCGGTATTGAAACACCTTGTTGAGAGGCATTCTGAGGAGACAGATAGGAGCTGCAATTCGGTCCCCGCTATGTTGTCCTTGCTCAGTACCATGCTTAAGCGGCTCTCCGTACGTTCCATGCACGATATGCTATCGTTTTCTTGTTTAAGTGATGGTATTGGGCATTGGTTCACGTTGCTGTGCTGTAACTTCATCCGACATGGGCTTGAAAACTGCCAAAATTCGAAGGAGTGGAAATCGTTTTTGAATCGATATGCCGAGGACATTTTGCTTGGTAAAGAAAATCGCCAAGTGAGAATGCACGAGTTCTTGCTTAGGGACGATTTACGGACGAAATATCCTTCGATATCTCAAAGACTTTCAGCGAAGATAGCCGAAGAAATCACTGCGACGAAGGATAAGACTCGACATCTTTGTACATCCTTTCAAAGGCTCTTTAGCAAAGAATTCCGGCAACGCATGGAGAACACACTTCATGACTATTGCAACCAGGTTTGTGATGACCTTTTGAAGTGGCTTCACCGTCGTCCCATATTACTAGAGATAGTAGGAAACACGAGTACCGTCAATGAGGAACGTTTTCTTGCCGTTGCCAAAAGGAAGCCCCTACTATCGCGTGAACAGGCGCGAGACCTGCTCCGGGCATGTTCTTCTAAATCAGTGAGCTTCACTGAACACGATTTTGACGGCCAAGATAGGGCGATGTATCAAAACCTGATACGTACGACGCCTTCTGAAGAAGTGGATGTATGACTGCGTAATACCATAATGTGGATCACACACCGTTTGAGAATAAAGCAATTGACACCATTTTAACCTCAAGACCATAACAAACTATATGGGATGAGGCTTGTCTGCTTCTGGTGACCCGCTCTCAACTCTCCTTTTGGAGCGACTCCGGTATTTCATCAGAACAAAGTGGCATATGTGCAGCCGATAAATGAGGTGAGCGTACCCTTTGGCAATTTTTGTCAGCACTTAGCGAAAACTGCACTATCTTTATTGGTTGTGAAACGCTAACAAGATACCGTTATAACATATTAACAGTCAATTTGGGACAAGACCAACGACCAATTAAGCCACATTCGCGGTATGTCGCTTGTCTCTTCAGAATCTGTTCCACTGATGCAGTTGCAGGAGCCGGTTTTCAAATATCCCCAAGGGCAGGAAGATCTCTTGTTCTTCGGTCTGTGGAAACCGAAGCTTCATTCTTGCATACACTTCGAGGGTATTTCCACCATCGCTGAGAGTTGCTTTCTAAATGTACTATAGTTTTACACCCGCCATGAGTGTGCCAGCCAGGTCTGTGCAATCTCCGTTGTTTCATAGGTCCTTCTCAGAGCCTTGCCTCCATTCATATGCTGGAAACTTTTAATCAAACGTCTTGTTCGCAGTGTGCTCTCATGGGCTTCGTACAGCGGGAAATACCGGTATTTGTCGCTTGATCCAGCCGAGAGATCCGGCATTGCCCTCGAAAGAATCCGTAGACACACACACACACACACACACACACACACACATCTTGCCTAGATCATTTTTTGTTGCTTTTTTCATGCCGCTTCTTTATATGTTTCTTGATTTTATTCTGACGCTGAGCACGCTTGTCCGCTTTCACAGCTGCCTTGTGCTGCTTTCGCTCCTCCTTCGTTGCGTCCTTTATTCTGAATTGGACGCTATCCCCTGAACCAACTGACTCGGTGCCACTCACGTTGCTGGTCTCCTGTATGTCAACACCGTCAGAACGACAGGCGTTTTCATTTTGTTCCGTGCGTTCGAATACTGCATTTTCAGAATGGTCAGTTACTCCACCGGTAGCCTGAAGTGCCTGAATCGAACTATTAGTGGCTCCAACAACGCCTTCCTCCTTTTGCTCCGTACGATATTCGTAATCACTAGGCAAGGACCCTAGAGCCTGGCGATATATGCCTTCAGTGTTTCCGGATTTGATGTCTTCATGTTCCTTTTCAAAGTTTTCAATTTGATGCAGGGTTTGCGGGATAAAAGATTGCATAAAAACAGCTTCATCTGTAGACTCTGTAAGCGCCTCTTTTTTGTCTCGATTCGCTTCGCGCTCTTGCGCCATTGCCAGCATCCGGGCAAGGTATTCCTCTTCTTGGTTATCTGTCAATCGCTCAGGATTGACCACAAATTCGAACAACTCTTTAGGAGACATAGTATACAACTGATTCTTTCGAAAGAAGTTAGTGATGTTTCTACAATCCATACGGAGAAAATCCAAAGCTCTCGGATGATCCATTTCCACGCTTTGACTTACATCAATTAAGTAAACCGTTCCGTCCATCCAAAGGGCATTGTATTCAGAAAGATCAGCGTGAACAAGGTGACAATTATGATACAGGCGGCGCATATATCGGATTAACTGTTCATACGCTTGCGATAACTTCCCTGAGCTCAACTTAGCGTCCTTCAGTAGTGGGGCACCTACTCCATCCTTCCCAATAAAGTCCATTAGAAGTACATGGGAACGCAACAACAACGGCGCCGGACATGGAATTCCTTCCGCATGTATTCTCTTAAGGTTCCGCATCTCTTTTTCGGCCCAAAGTTTCACCATTTTTCTCGGATTATGCTTACTATATCCGTTTCGAAATCGGTATTCTCCGGAAACATAGCGGTCCCTGTCTTTGAAACTGAGAATGGACGTTTTGTAAATCTTTATTGCCAACTCCGTTGAAGTACCGGTTTCTCTATTCGCATCGCAGAGAGCATGATACACGTTGGCTTCCTTTCCAGTTGAGATACATCCATGAATTTCTCGTATCACTCCCTGACTAAGTATTCGGAATAGTATCATACGCGTCCGCGGATCTAGGACGTTTTCAACAGTGGCGCGGTCATCTTTTCCCGTGTGTTTTGGTTTGTTCTCTGTCTTCTTATGAATGCTTTCTAAATTAATCTTTCCTTTCCACTTATCCCATTCACTCTTCAGTTTATTCACACCTCCTCCTCCTTCTTTCGCCGCCGTTTTCGTGGATTCCCTGTTAACACTTCTGTCAGGAGCCACACTGGTATCCCCTTGTTGCTGAGGTAGAGATGTACTGTTTGCACTCGCTGGAGCCATATGCGCTTCACTCACAGCCAATGCGAAAATATCATAATCGTCTTCCCAGTATAAATAATCATCTTCTTCGTCCTCTTCGCTCCAATACTCCAAAGCGTCCTGTTGCGTTTCCACGTGAGGGGTATGAAAACTTGCAGCAATTTGTTGCGCCAAGGAAGGAGACGTTCCATTCCCATCCTCCCTTGGAGAATGTCCGTCTCCAGTGTGTGGTAATTCCGAAGGAGGAACCCAATATTCATCATCGACTTCCTCATGGAGGTGCTGATCGTGGCATTGGCTCATTTTTTCGGCTCTATGCACTTCCCATACAAGTCATTCGACAACGTCAGTCAACTGACAGTAATGGCGTACAGATAACCAAGACCAACAAGACCCTCTAGAATCGTCTATCCACCTGTATAAAGCGCATTAAGGATCTGAGGGAGAGGTGTCGGTTCAAGCTTCAACCACGCCACGCCGAGTCTTCTTTGTGAAGATGGCCTTCCCTTGGTGGAAAGAGTTATTTACGCCATATACAGAGGAGAAGACAGGCATATGGTGTATTATTTTTGTGTGTGTGTGGGTGTATCCAGCCAATCATTTATCTGTGAACGCATATTCAAAGATTAACTTGCTTCCTGGAACCATAAACTTCCACGTTCTGGATTTATCGAACATTTGACCATGGCGAATCAACAGGACCCTAACGAGCATTTCCCTCCCGGAGGAAACGGCGGCGGAGGAGCGAATAATCAGCAAAGAAGCGGTGGTGGACCGCGCGTTTCATTTCGAGTCGTCTCGCAAGGACCAGGAGGACAACAAATCAGCTGGAACTTTGACAACACTACCGGTAGTAATCAACAGCAACAACATGCTGGAGAACAAGGAGGAGGCGCTTCACGAAATATGATGGACATATTTCAGGAAGTTCAAGGGCTTCTGTCCCAAGCAGGCGTAGGTGGTGTGTTTCCACCGAATGCCAACCAAGCAGCAGGAGGTGGACGCCAGCAGCAGCCGGGAGTCCCTGGCATGCTGAATATGCTGCAAAACATGTTCACTTCTTTGACCGCAGCAGGTGCGTAATCTTGTGATTTCCGTCAATGCTCCGTCCGAATATGACTGGCCTTTTATTTTACTCGAGTAAGCTGCAGATGGCGTGTCGGGGGAAGACATTAATGAAATCGCAGCCCGTCTATTTGAGCAGCAAGAACGACAATACCATCCCACTAGTCAGGAGTTTCTCGATTCTCTTGAGGAAAAGGAGCTGACACGGGAAGACTTGGAACGAAATCCCTCGGATGCAATCACATTTGAAGAGTTTCAAGAGGGAGATAAAGCTGTCAAGCTTCCTTGCGGGTACGTTTCACTAACGTTCGTACTCTATAGTTCTTTTTATGATACTGTTTAGGGTTTATGGTACAGGCACGCGTTTCGCAAAGAAGGACTAGTGCAATGGGTATGTATAATTGAGGTAAATTGCATCAAGTATAATCATTAATGCGGCCTATTTTTGATGTTCAGTTGAAAGATAACAACAACTGCCCAGTATGTCGAGAAACTCTTCCAGAGGAACAAGAATCGAACAGGAGCCAAAGGCAAACACAGCAACAGGACGAAGATGCTCTCTTGGACTCCGTGCTTAATGAAACTCTCGGTAATAGCGGCGCAGCTGTCAACCCTCAACCGGCGCCGCAAGATAGTGAAGAAGACGTTGAATCCCTTGTTCGAGAAAGCTTACAGGGCTTATCAGACCGTGATTTGCGCGATCAGTGCGTTCGAGAGGGAATACAAGTCCCTGAAGGATGCTCAAGGGAATACTTAACTAACACTCTTGTTAGGTATATAGCGCACAACGAGCAGCCAGATGAAGGGCACCAGCAATCGGATACGGTTTCCCATACCGACAATCAACAATCTGTTCACACTAGATGGAGGACTGTAGCGGACTTTCTCAATGATAACCCAGTGCCTGAAGAACCTAGCGGAGCGGACGAAGACGCTTATTATGTAAAAATCCGTGTCCCCTCAAACGGAAAGAACTACCTTCGCAAATTCAAGGCTTCTAACACAATACGAGATATAGTCGCGTACGCTATTCACCAAGACAATGACGTATTTTCGATGGATCCTCAATCTGGAACCCCGAAGTGCTCCGTCAAGAGCTTTCCGGAAAGAACTGTCTTCGAGGATTGGGAAGAGCCGCTAAAAACCTGTTTTAGGCATAGTCGCGTACAACTTGTGATAGAAGCTTCCCCCTGATGTAGCATGTGTGTCAAAATACACACGCACTGCGTGTTGTCATCGCAAAATCCACAGCGTAGGTAGGAGGGACCTACTATAACTCTATAAGATTTTGCATGAATATTAAGATTTTGCATGAATATGGTTGACAAGCACTTGTACTACTTGTAGTCCCAAGCGGACCATGCACACGGTTGAAGTTCGGGTAGCCCCGAACTAGTTGTACTGAACTGAATAATTCTGTCTGAATTGCATTGGACAGAAGGAAGGGATGCAGCTTTCCCCTTGTTGCATGAAATTTTATATAGGGAAAATATATAGACCACAATGGGACAACCGCTATGTAAAAACACTGGGGACAAAGCCAAGCATGACTCGAAAACCAAAACAGCCCCTGGACCCCACGTTCCGATTGTCTCTCTCCCTGAAGGTACGTGGGCTTTCTAAAGGAGCAGACGGTACTTTTTTGGCAGTATGGTACCATTCATGGTGAAATGTTATGCAGGATCCGTGCATAGATCCCCTGATGGTGATGGGAAAACGCAACCCTCGTACATGTTCTACCCAAACGGTAGGTTTGACGACGTTTGGAGAGCCTTGCGGTCCTCACTGCACAGTTTATTTCCTGGGCACTACAGGTAGTACTTCCGGCCAAATATATCTAGCAAGGTTGGGTGACCGACACAGAGATAGTGATCAGAAAAGGCTCATGTTAGTCCGAAACAAAGGCGTCGAGCGTCGGAGCACCGCTAGTTCAACGCAGCCGCAGCCTGTTAACGAAGGGGTGGAAGATGGAAACAATGCGACTCAAGACACTTGAATGGCCTTGTGAGGAGTCTTCCCCTTTAAATTGTTGGCGTTATTAACGCTTGAACATCTGGTGATGTAGTTGGGCTTTCATCTTTACGAAATAAGCCTTCCAGTCGGTCTGCACTTTGCTGGAACCACGGATCCCGAGTTTTTTCGTAGATCTCTTTTACCATACAGTAGATGGTATAAACGTTTTGTTCAAGAGCAGGCAGCGCCAATTTACTCTCCGGTTGTCCGCAAACTTGTTGAACAGTCTTTTCGAATGTTCGCTTGATGCTCTCCAAGTATAACGTAAGATTGTTGTTGAACCTGTAGGGGTGTGGTAACATTCAACGAATTTAAGCATCCAGGAGTGCGAGCAACATACTTGGAACGTGATGTGCCAGGGCTCCTCAAATGATCGAGTAACTCACCGCCCGCTGCGATGGCGTTTTCGATTTCCTTGAGTTTCTGCTGGTGACTGTTGGGTTCAACGGCACTACTCGCAGAGGATGTCGAGTTCACGTCGATGAAGAGTACAGGCTGTTGGGGAGTAAATGACTCGTTGGAGACATCATGCTTTGGCTCATTTTCCTGAGGTGTGAGTGCTATAGTGCTTCCAGCCCGCGGTGCTGGGCTTGGCGGCGTATTAACTGCAAATCAAGAGACGATTGGTTCAACCAGCATCAGGGATAGACATTCACCACATTACACACCTCTTAAGGGACTGTCATTGTGTTGTCTCCCGCTGGATAGTGTACGCCTCTGTCTCTTGGAGTTTGGAGGAGATTCGTCCTTGTGTCTATGAGTGTGATTCTCCGTCGAAGAATTCCAGGGTAATGGTCCTGGACGATTCGAGGACTTGAGCGTATGTTTGAGCACAGGAGACGGATCTTCATTGAATTCCAAGAACGCTAGATCTTTCGATGCTAATACATCTTGCCTAGAATCACTGTTTGGGGCCTTATAACGTCCATGGGATTCTGAAAGGAATTCTTCGTCACTCGATTCTTTCCGTTGTTGGTGACGGTGCGTTGCAAATCTCGCCCTCGTATCTGGCACGATAGGACCCAATGGCATTTTTTGCTGTTGACTGTGGCTATGCAGTCGTCGTTTTGCTCCTCGTTCATGGATTTTCAGCCGCTGTCGTGCTCCTCCCATCCACTTCATATTGAATGCTCCTGAAAAAGAAGAATTCTCCTTGAAGAAAGAGGAATTCCCAGTGTATTTGCAGCCTATTATACAGCCGACTACAGTAATTATACTACAATCAGATGTTAATATTGAGTTATTCAAGAATTCACCGTGCTCTTCACTGATGGATGGGTGTGTTTACACGTTTCCCGGTACCAAATTCGGAATAAACAACGCCGGCGAGCAGAACCAAACAAGCTTGATATCCTTGCATCACCTGACAAACATATTAATTTTCTAAGTACTGTATATTGTATTTTCGAGGAGACATGCCGTTTTGAAGGATGAGTGGTATGGAAAGAAATTCCTGGAGAATGGGCAATGGCACATAGCAGTGTGTTATATTTCAGCACAGGAATTTGACATTTGCTTCGCCAGAGCAAAACCCCTAGCTCAGAGGCAATCTCAATTCCTTCTAAGTCTGCAACTCGGCCAGCAGAATGGCATTCCTTCGTCACGTGTGTCTTGTGGATTTGCATTTGACAAAGCTCCTGTCTGCAAGGAAGATGCCTCTTCTCACGTACATGCAGTCTATGATATTAGACAGCCTAGTTTTCATCCCAGAGTTTTAAGAAAAAAATTAAAAAATGGTACAATTTTAATCTACCGAAAAAATTGTTTGCGGTATGTAAGTGTAAGGAGGTTCTGAAACATGTGAAGTGGGTTTGAACTCTTGCGACCGACAAGGGAGAATTGAATTATACGGTACAATTCAGCAGATTAGTTTCATCTTGAACGTTCCACCACAATGAGCTCTACGATGAGTATGAGCAAAGATGGTGTGCCCCCCACTGGGGGTGGTAAATCGGAGCACCACGGCATCGACCAAGAGGAGCTTCCGGAAGAGGAGGACAATTTCGCTTTACAGAGTACACAGATCACGCACGTGTCTGATAGTTTCACGATCCCATTCGAACCTCCTACAGAGAAGCCATGGGAAGGCAGGGAGGAAGCACCGACTTTCTATGAGTGGCGTACTACGTTCCCGTTCTTGCGCGTAAGTAGCCGGTTAGCGGCGAACTCGCGTTAGGTCTCACGGGTGTATTACTCCACACAGGAACTCCTAAAACACAAACACGTGATTTTAGATGAATTAAAGTACATAGAGAAGACAAGTTGGCCAGACTGGCCAGAACATAATCTGTACGACGACGATGGAGACGAATGGAAGGTCTTCCCACTCGTTCACACGTTTCCAGGTACGTTGAGAGGTGAACCGTATTTCGGAATCCCCTTGCCAGGTGTCCAAAGTGCTTCTACTTTCTGTTCAGCATACGATCCTAGTCAGACTCGGTGGATAAACCAGTTTTGCGATAAAGTTCCCAATACAGTGCGCTTGTTGAAAGCACTACCTGGGATCCGCACAGCGCTGTTTTCCCGTCTCGGCCCGAATACAGAGCTCTCTCCTCATAGGGTAAGGTTTTGCAATCCATATGGTCCGTATAACATTTATCACCGTATGTAGCCCTGGTTGGGATTCTTCTTTTTTTCAGGGGTGGGGAGATCTGTCAAACTACGTTCTACGATGTCATTTACCTTTGCGACTACCATCTGTGGGCCACTGTGGCGTTCTAGTAGAAGACGACGAACAACAACACCACAATCATGAAGTCATCGTGTTCGACGATTCTCAGACACACTCCGCCTTCAATGATGACGAGAAGGAGAGTCGCGTCGTCTTGATTTTTGATTTACTACGACCACAGGGGCTTCCAGGAGGGACTGCTGAGGGGGGAACTACAGAAGAACTGGAGAGTTTTATGGAGTATTTCAAGTGATTATTATATCACTACACTAAAGTGTGAGACGTTGGCAGCTAGAATTAATGGAGAAAACATAGCTTAGGACTGGAAAGTACCAAGATTAGGTAGGTTGCCTTACCACATGCATATTCATGTCAAATGATACATTTATTGACCTCCCAAAGGGTTTTCCAATGTCTATGAAGGGTATTTGATGCTCATTAATGACGTTCAGGTCTCATAAAACAAACAGGCCCAACGTCAACGATAAATGCTCGGCGAAGAGAGCTGGTGAGCTGCTGGTCTAGTGCTATGCTGCTCCCGTATTACCGGGTGAACTTCTGTTTGTGAGAGGTAACAGTGTGAGCTAGAGGCTCCATGCGGAAGATTCCTCATTTGTAGGTATTGTTCACCGCGATTGAGCGTGTGAAATAAACTGGCACTTATGCCATGGACAGGTCAGCATTTTTTCGGGTACCATTCACGAAGAATATCACTTTCTCGATCCGAACGGACAATAACCCCATTGTGGTCGAAAATACTGTAGCAGCAGTGTAGCACAAAATAACATTGCATCGTATCCCGGATTCCGGAATTCTGATGTTGAGTATTTCAAGTGATTTTTAGTGTTACTAGACTAAAGTGTGAGACTGTGGCAGTTAGCATTAATGGAGAAAACATAGCTTCAGGACTGGAAAGTACATGATTGGGTAAGCAACCTACCTACACATGCATATTTATGTCAAATAATACATTTATTGAACTTCAGTTAGCTATACTTTTCCCTGACATTGCTGTTAAATTGCTGCCGGATTTCTGTTATCTCCTTCGGAGAAAGCAAGCGATGGTATTGTTCGTCCCCTGGTAGAATTTTTGTCAAGTTTACCGTTGCCATGGATCCAACAACGGCGTAGTTGTCGCCGAATGTAACGGAAGTATTCGTAAGCTCTACAAAAGAGCCACTGGGAATGGGAATGCCTACCCTCAAGAACGCATTCAATAAAGGCATCAATACGTCGTCGATAGCGAACGAAATTCCATCTTTCAAAGCACTGAAGTGCACAGGCCCAACAGTGGAGTTCTCAAGAGCCAAATCACAGGACAAGTACTTCATTGAACCAGCAATTACTTGCTGTGTTTGTCCTGTAGAACTGTTAAGTCTATCCTTTACCGCGAGAGTGAGCGACGTTTTCATCGGACATCCTAAGACGAAAGCACTTTCCGGTCCGCCTGGTGTCAATGGCTGAATGGCCATAGCAATGGGAATATCTACTGAAAAGGAATCGTCTTTTGCCGCTGAAGTAACGGAAGTTCCTGACTGGACTTCAAAGAGGATTTGAATATCATCATTGGGATAGACGGACGGCATCTTCGGCGCGATTAGTGCCCATACGGGATCATTTGTATTCAGTTTCAATGGAAAGTTCGGTGGCACAGTGTTCGGTCCAATAATGTCTTGTAGAAGATGATGCGATTGAAATACCCAGAACGCGCTTTCAACTGTATAGCCAGAGACTACCAGCTGGATGTACGAGGAATCTGCAGTAGCCGGGTCGTAATTTGGTCTGCAAGTAAGAAACGTGAGTAATGTGTATAGATTCGGAGAGTCCCGTAACTCCATAGTAACTTACAGAGACGGAGGAGCGTAGGGTGGAAGTGTAGTTGGGTTATCGACATTGACAAAATATCCTTGCAATCCAGCTCCAATGTAGGCACTGGAGACATGAGGTAGAGACGTGATCCCCATGTTCATGAGTGACACATTGAACGGGGGAGCCACTTTCAAGTCAATCACCACTGGAATCTCTTGCAAGGCTTTGTTGATCTTGGTCTTAATCAGGTCACTTAATCCGTTTTCAACACTCTTCTCCACGTATTTCTCAACCCAGTGAAGCAAGATATCCTTGAAGAAGTCCAATATGTCTCCTATAATTCCTCCATGTATGTGGACTTTGAGATCCCCAAGTCTGACGCTAACGCTGCTGGGGTCTACAGTAGCATGGCCAGCACCATCAGCTGCAACATCTACTACGAGAGTGGCACCGGCATTACTTGTAGAGAGGTCAGCCGTTCCATGCTTGTGCGGGTGAGGCCAGATCTCCAGCTTCAGTTCCCAAGTTGCAGAGCATTCGAGGCTGCACACCATGAGCATGTAACATGTGCGGCATGAAGTGTTAGATACCTCAGTGAGTTAGGACTTACGAGATATCGGAAACGGTCCCATGAAGTTGGTTTTCGACTTCCAAGGCAATGTTACCCACTTTGATGTTCGTACACTCGATGTTGTAAACTTTCCCTTCGATTTTATCCTTTTCAAAAGTGAGTTCTGGTATCGATATACTCGTGAAATACTTCTCAATAGCTTCTTGGGCCGTCTCTGTGATCCAGTTGAAGCCTCCTTGGGTTAATGCTGCCCTGAAAGCGGTAACCTGTAGCAGTATTACTCAGGCACAAGGATATCCTGAGATCCAGCGACAGGGTTGCCGGCCGGGCAACTTACGTCGGTGTTAAGATCGGCTCCTCGTAGAGAACGCCGAGCAGCCTTGACTGCAGAGGCTTGCTGGGTGCAGCCAGCTATAAGGGAGAATGCTACCAATGCCCATAATATAGAGGAATTGGACTTGAAAGAACGCATAATGGTAATATTACAGATGGCTTTCGGAAAACTACAAACGGAATATGAGACAAGACCGACCTTTTACTATACCCGATCGAATCCACCGGTAAATCCAGGACGTACTGCATGCAAATACCGTTCGTTACCAACCCAAAAGAATTCACCCAATAAGCATTTTCATGTGTCTACAGCTGTCGGAACATCCGCCACTGTCACTCCCGTTCCGCAGTAGAGTGTAGTGCGCTTATACAACAATACTTCAACTTGCACGCAGAAGACGACGGCCAGCTATGAAAAATACAAACTTTGGGTTACTTCCGGAATAAACAGTGTATAAGAGTTGTGTATTTTAATATTCGCTTTTATATATCCTCTTATAATGCCCACTTAACTTGTGATTCCTTTACTTCCTGTTGGAATTCTCTTCTCAGTCGAGACACCTCTCTTTCAGGCAGTGCATCCGCAGGAACGGAAACTCCAGAGCCAAGTAAACTCGGTAAATCTATTTCGGCCATCGTGCCTAACACAGCGTAGTCGTTATCGAAGCTAATTGAAGAGTTTTTTAGTTTCAACGTCGAGCCGCATGGCAATGGTATCCCACCTTCGAGAACCTTATTGATTATGGGCTTGAGCAGGTATCGAAGAATAAAGTTCACACCTCGTCGAAGTCCACTGTAATCTACCTTTCCGACAGTGCTATTAACAATGGTTACATCGCAAGATACGCTCTTTATTTCACCAACAATTAGCTGCTTTTCACTTCCATTGCCCTTTCCTTGCTGTACATCCAACGATAATGTCGTTTCAAGAGGGCAGGAGAACCTAAAAGCAGTCACGGGTTCGTTTTCAACAGCTTGGAAGTCCATAGAAAGGGAAGAATTCAGGAAGAATGAGTCCTTCGATTTCGAAGATCGGACTTCGGAGCCTTGCTCAACGCTCAACACTAAATGCATTGGATCGTTTGGGTACACCTTGTTTAGTTTGGGCGCTATATACTTCCAGTCGGGGCTGTTGGTATACAGCTGCAAAGGAAAGTGCGAAGGAATATCATCAGGGTAAACAGTCTTGGAAAGAAGGCCATTCCGTTGCAACACCCATATAGCACTTCCAATTGTATTGTTCGAGATTAGAGTTTGAACGAAGGAAGAATCTACAGAGCTCTTCGCATAAGGAGGTCTGCGAAAACGAAGCGAACAATGCCATGTATCAGCATCCTAAGAAACGCCAGGGTTTAGGTTGCACTTACAGCTGGGGAAACACAAAAGGAGGAAGTGTTGATGGATCGTTCTTATCAGCAAAAAATCCTTGAAAACCCGCTCCCAGAAACGCACTAGAAGCTTGAGTAACAGAAGTAGCACCCAGGTTCAATGCTGACACGTTATACGGTGCTGGCAGAGGGAAGTCAACTGAAGTCGGCAGCTCCTGAAGGATATGCGTTATGTTGACATTAATGAGTTCCGTAAGCTGCTGTTCGATCGTTTTTTCGGCTGTTTTAATGATCCAACCTTGTAGCAACCCTTCAAGCCATTCGATAATCTTGCCGCTGACACCACTCCCTTTCATATTCACGGTAACATTTCCCATGTCAAACTTAACATCACTTGCAGTAAGTGCCAGATGTCCAGACGAATTTGTTGTGGCGCTAATGTCCAAAGATCCCTTCGCCGTTTGTACAGTGACATCTGCTGTACCGTGGCCGCTCAACAGCAGCGACGAGACCTTCCATTTTCCAGGGCACTTGGCGGAGACGTTCTGTATTTTGGCCTGGAGATTATCCTTCATCGTGATATCAACTTTTTCTACGGAAATATCAGAGCACTCAATATCGTATAACAATGCGTCCACTCCCATCTTTTCCACAGTCACATTTGGAAGCGGAAGGGTTGTAATATACCGATTAATTACTGTTTGTGCTGTATCGGCGATCCATGTCAGCCCTTTCTGTGTTAGACCAGCTCGCAACGCGGTAACCTGTAAGCGGTAAATCAGTAAATAATTGGTCCCAAGTTTAAATCTGCATCCTTCCTTCTTACGTTCGTAGTTTCCCGGGAGCCTCCCTGGGGTGGCTTTACAATGGGAGCTCTAAGTCCTGAACCAGGGGATATGGCCCCCGCCGTATTGAATACGGCAAGTCCCAGAACAAAAAAGAAGTATATCGTGTGAGAAAAAAGTCTCATCACTCTCTCATACACGCGAAAAAGACTGCTATTCCGAGGGTTCAACAAGCCGAGGCAAACCCAGTGATATACAAAATGTACAAGCACTATTATATTTCCCTTCCCCCTTTTCGCAGATGCAACACAATTACAGCTGTCGAAACTGAACGTGAAATTGCGCTCAACAAAATCACGGTGCGCAACATAATAGCTGCAGTCTGCAGAACATCCCAGCAAGACTTCTTGAGAAATCAGTTTTGTGAAGCTAGCTTGCACAGCTTGCCAACGGCCATTTACCTTTTACCGGTGAATCTTGGTGTGCACTACCGAGCTGCGACAACGTCGACTTACGTGTATAAGACATGTGTCACAGGCTGTGTGCTCTTATGCTATTTTGATGGACACAATGCACGCGTTCGCCCATGCATTGCGATCACAAACCGGCTTCTCACGGTTCGCTATGCTATTCCACCACCACACACAATGACTACAAGGCAACAACTCGTTTCCATATTAGAACCAACCACTGCTATTTGTCCATCAAGCGGTTTCCCTTCAGCGTAGCCCGTTGGTTGGTTTTGAACGAAACACCAGTGCTGGTGTGTTGTGAACCTGGTCTATCTACAACCGGCGACCAAGTGCGCGCCAAGCGGGGTGCATTCAAAACACTTGCTCATGCTCCCTTCCCACTATCGAATGCCTCCACGTTGGATTGTTGAAATTAGCTCACAGTATTGAATTTGATCAAGTGGTTCCATTTAATGCAGTCTCATCCTTGGACACAAGTCGCGCATTGTACATGCTATTGGAATTCGGGATCTCGCATTTCAAATTAACATCACAAAATCGCAGTGCTTCGCTAGACAGGCTACAGGAGCTGATACAGCGCCACTACAATGGAGATAAGCGAAATAGAATCCATCAGACAGGTATTTCGAACAAATAATGGATATAAGGACCATTCAGAGACAGAGGATCCCGTAGCACCCGGCACGGTATCCACCTCGTCAACTATCCCGTGTCGGTCGAGGGAACAGAACGTGATCAAGACTGCCATGCTGAATTTATTGGGGGTCAGTTCGAGTGACGGAGAGAAATTGGAAAAAAAGCATGTACCCTCACTGTATGTCTGTGGAAGTCCTGGAACAGGCAAGACTATGGTCGTGGTACGTACAGTTTGTGAAGTGTGCACTTGTGCTGCTGAAGCATCAGGTGTCCTATTTTGTATCCATGCAGTCCCACGTTCTTTCTCAGATAGAATCAGAATTCTCAAAAACCGTAAGTAAAGTGTTCATCTTCTCCACTGCCGTGCCCGCCTCTAGATGGGGCTGTCCGTGTTTTCGCAGAACTCTAGAAACCAACTACGGGTCATACAGATGAATGGAATGGCATACTCATCGCCGAACGACTTTGTGACTGATCTTGTAAAGCGATGCACAAACAAAGACTCCCGGGGCCATCAGGGACTTGAGTATCTGAATAAACTAGCAAAACATACGACGTCGCCTATCCTTGTCATCATTGACGAAATCGACGCGGTCTTAGGAAAGGGGATGAAATCTATCAGTGACGTGTCCATTACTTCAGGATCTCGACGAAAGAACAAAACGACAAGCACTAGGAAAAGTGAATCGGAGAGGGAGGATCTAGATTCAATTAAAGTGGAGGAACCCAAGGCCAACAATAAACCGAAAAAGGGTGTACGTCGGACACTATGCAAGAGCAGTAAACCGGCTAAAGCAACCAACGATATCGGTCTTGAAGCGTTGTACACTCTGTTCACATTGTCAAAGTCTACTTTGTCCCCAGTTCATGTTATTGGCATTTCAAACTCGATTAACACTATCGAAAAGTCACTTCCGATGTTAACCAAGGTGAACGCCCAGCCAAAGACAGTGATATTTCAGCCCTACAAATCGCCGCAAATTGTAGCTCTGTTAAAACACATTGTTTCAGTGGCAGCTAACGAACCGTCAGGCAAGCGATCAAAGATAGACGACCCTGGGATACCTGGGGAGACGAACAGCATTGCGGACAAGTTGTTTCATCCCATGGCATTAGAAAAAGTGGCGCGCACAGTGGGGAAGAGCAGTGGAGACTTGCGCAAAGTATTAGAAATATGCGGGAGTGCTATGGATCTTGCAATGGAGAGCTACACTGTTTCAACGTCCCCTATATCAGGCAAGAGATCGCGCTGCTCTGAATCAATCGAAGTATCGACGGAGAAGCCATTGGTTTCATTGGCAACTATGAGTACTACAATCAAGCGATCACGCTACAGTGCAAGTGCTGCTATCGAAAACTTAACTATAGACAGTCTTGTCGTTTTATTATCCATATTCGCCACGCGCGAGAAGAAGGAACCAACTGCCGATATGGCGACCGTACGGAAGCAATACAGTAAGTTCTGCCGGCTAACAGGGCAGGGTTGCCGTGGCTCTTCGGGAGTTGACCTGCTCTTCCAGTTTCTACAGTCCCAAGGTATAATAGAACTAAATGATAGAAAGAAGTTAGTTTCCCTCAAAGTGAATTGGGAAGACGTACAAGAAGCTCTGGAAGGAACTGCAGTCATGTCGGTTCTAGGGCCCCATGTCGAGGATCCCTCTTGAGGAATTGTCTCCAGTGTCTGGGGTAACTGAGGTTATCGATGAAGAGAACTTTGTTGAAAGCGTCGATTAATGTAGTGAGAATATTACGACATGAAAAAGGCTCGTCTTCACGGGACACAGAAGTTGGTATACCTACTCGAACGGTTCTAGAAGATACCAGAAAACGCTCTGCATCTTATATTGTCCATAGCAATTTTCGCTGCTGCTTTCATACTAAACTTTGTGGTAGTTACGGGACCTTTCGAACTGCTACCATTTGTGTAGTACAAGGTGTACGGTATTGTACCGACGATAGTACATATGGTAACAGGATACTGAAAACAAGCTATTCATTATGGGAAAAAAATGGTTTTATTGTCAAGAAACTTGGTATGCAATGGGGAAGAAGGCAAGACATATAAAATAGGAAGATATGGATGGGAGAGTGAGTTCTCCGTGTTTCTCACTGTTTCCCAAATATTGTAAACTTCGTTCATTCAAAGAGATATCGATGAGAGTTACTCACATGATACTATTTAACAGGACAAATCAATTGGAGTGGCATCCTTCCCCAATCCAATCTCCAAGGGTACTGTATACTGTATGCACCAGTCAATGCAGCATGCCAGTACCAGTACCAGTAACGTTTAACGTCGTCGAGAAACGCCACCTTGTGTCACATGGAAATCAAGAAGCAACCCGACATAATGAATGATAACTTGCAATTACGATAAGTGATATTCGGTAGTGACAAATGATACTATATAGTTGTACAATACTTACCACAGTCAATTATGCCAGATATGGAATTCTGTTACAACAACGCAAACGTGATCACGCTGTGTGGTAGTCTACTGTTGAGTAAATTCGATGAATTGATAATTTTTTGATCGAACCATAAATAAGCAAAATAAAATATAATTTAGCTTATAATACGCCCCGGACGTCGGCCATGAGTACAATTCAGCGTCGATACCAACGAAAGCGCAAACCTCCTCGGGGATGGAGCTACATCGAGCCCGTTATGACAGCTTTGGAGAGCGAGATGAAAGACGGTGAGTGCCTTTACATGTACCCATGCGTATTCCTCCATAACATAGATGGCGTTTTTGGCGTGCGTATGCAGCTATAGCGGACCCTCATGAAGGCAAACGAAGAGCTCAATTGCTCTGGCCCGTGTACCAGATCAATAATCAAAGGTCCCGCTACATTTACGACATGTTTTACCGGTATAAACTCATCTCCCGCGAGCTGTACGAGTACTGTCTCCGTGAGAAACTGGCGGATGCAGCATTGATCGCGAAATGGAAGAAACCAGGCTATGATCGTCTCTGCTGCACGCACTCGATAAACCCTCGAAATTTCAATTTCGGCTCTGTTAGTATATGTCGGGTTCCCAAGTTCGAATTAGAGACCGGGAGAGTGGTTGTGGACCAGACATGTGGCTGCCGAGGATGTGCATCGGGCCCTGGAGGGTATAAGAATATCTATGGCAACAAATTTGGACAGAACCTGGCTGATATTCAAGTGAGACGGGAGAAGAAAAAGGCCAAAGAGGAGGACAGGGAGTGGCCCATGGTGGCGGAAGAGCCTCGACGAAGAGGGGAAATGCCAGTTTATGAATCAGTATATGAGGACACATTTTCCTACCCTACCGTATGGGAGACTGAAGAGGAGGAAAACGAGAATGCTGAAGAGCAGGAAGGAGGTGATGGTGAAGGTGAAGCAGCCACTAGTGGACAAGCAGACGACGAAGAACAACAGAAAGACAGTAAGGACACAGAGGAGGATAGAGCGCAAGAAGATGAGGAGCAGCAAGCAACAGAAGGAGGCGCCACTGAAGTATCTAAGAAGAGAGCTCCGGAAACAACAGATGATTCAGCTGAAGCGACAGGCGAGAGTAGCGACAAGCGTAGAAGAGTCGAGCAAGACAACGAAGAATAGCAACAAAATGGCAAAAGGAGACGGTTAAGGTTTATTCCATTGGCGCATCCAATTCACGCTGTAGTTCATGCATAAGATCGCTTACCTCGCTATCGGACATTGTGGCCATATCCTCCACCCTCTGGTTCCTTCGGTGCATTATTCTCTCCAAGGTTCTGTCGACAAGTTCTTCTTGAGCAGTCGGGAGATCCTCCATTTGACGGGAACGTTCACCTCGATTGTGCTCATTTGTTTCATGCTGTCGCTGCGCTGGTTTATGCCAATGGTGGCGACGTTGGTTGTCATAGGGTTCGTCTCGAGCATTGGCTCTTCTCGCCGCTCCATAGAGGCCACGGCTTGTTCTTCTGATTGTGTGCACGTTTTGTTCCATTCTCCGATGCCGCTGTACTAATACTCTTTCTAATGTCTTCGTAAGCGTTTCGTCCTCAGTGACTGGCAAAACGTCCCCTTGATGGCGCGACGTCTGTGACGACGGTTTATACGCTTCATGATTTGCCGCGTGACCAATCACTTCCCTCCTAGTCCCGACATGCGAAGCGTATTGCTCCAGAGGACGCTCTGCAGACAAAACATCGTCGGTGTCGTTGCCAAGTTCCTGATCCACTTCCCCCATGACCTTGCTGATTTCTTTCTCGGTCATATCCGATACGTCTTCTTTCTTCAAATGACGACGCCGCAGTGCCTCAGTCAAAGCAGTGTCAAATTGCACCTCTTTCGAAGTTTTGTTTTCCGGTTTCGCTCGTGCTGATGCCCGGTGGCACTGTCTGTGCTGCGGTGCAGTACGTGCTTCTCTCTGCCCTGCTCCGTGGTCAGTACGGTGCTCATCCTTCTCAAGGTGATTGTCCAACTCTGTTTGTAGTTCTCCAAGAAGCTCACTTATTTCTCCTTTAGTCATAGTGGATATCTCTTCTATATTTCGATTTCTCCTGCGCATTAACTCTTCCAATGTTCTTTCAACTTTCTCTTCCTGAGGTGTGGGAGGCTGCTCATGCAGCTGGCTGACGCTCTCAGTCGAGTTACAATCTTCCACCATCGCGCGAACTTTCTCTACTTCTTCTCGATTTAGCTCGTCTTTCGTCGGAGGGGTCCGAGGATTAACATTGCGGGCAGTTCTCCCAGTATCCGCACCGCCTTTTTCTCCATTGAGCTTGAAAACGGATATGATAATCACTACTGATCCTCTGCAAAACATTGACAAAAATGAACCATGAGCATTAGCTTTGTCCGGAAGTGTTTTTGTAAATCTACATACATCATCCACAACATAAAGTTGTTACTTCCGGATCCATTGAAAGAAGCAGGTAGCATGACATCTGACAGAACAGAAGTTCCATCACACTTGTCTTGGAAAACCATCATGGAATCTTTCAAAGAGTTAGCAAACGCCGATACTCTGACTCCACAACCAGAAGTTGGTAGCGTTGCCCGGTGAAACAAGGAACCGTTTTCCCAAGATACCAAGTCCAGACTCAACGACGACGTTACAAACACATTGTTAAGCAAAACAGTTAAGCTTGGGGTGTTGTTTCCTTGTGGTAGACTGAGTTGGTGTGGGGTATTGGAAAAGCTCAGCGAATGCGTTTCTGTTCATCGCGAATAGCGAGCAAGATATGGGTACGGAGTCGGTAGACAGTAACAGCAATGCAGCTTACCTCTACAGACATATTCCACGCTCTCGGTAGTATTTCCTTCTGTTGAAATACGAAAGCGGTGCAACCTATCCAAAGAGTCCAAAGCGAAGAGATCTTTTCCCGATGGGCTCAGTCCCCACTCCATAGCCACCACGGCGTTGCTCTGCAACGACATAGGTTAATGTAGTAGTTTGATAACGCGAGTATAGTTGAAGACGTACCATGAAACACAAACAGTCACTATCTCCTTCACGTAGCTGTTTGACGGAGGAGAAGACAAGGATTCTCCTGTCTATGGCTACGAGAATGTAACGCTTGTGGCTGCGAACAGCTACTACTGGCTGTTTCAGCAGGTTCGTTTCCTCCTTCGTTGGTGCAACATTAGAAAATTCATCGTAAAGGTTTGTCCAAGGCAAAATCCTCCAAGGTTGATCTGATTTTATGTCTTGTTTCAGGACGGCTATTGCTCCGTCACTGCTTCCGACAATCACAGTAATCGTGTTACCTTCTTTTTCAAACCAAACGGATGATGCCACTCTGTCTACCTTAGAGTACAGCAAATGTAGAGGATCCTCTTGGTACAGCCCCGACATTAACTCTTGACGAGCAATTTGGGGTTTTGTCAAAGACGCATACAACAAACACCGGAAGAAAAACCGCACGCCTTGAGTGGGAGGCTTGAAACTCAGAGACCGGTGCTTCTCTTTGTGCCGCCTGCGTCCATCCAGAGGAGTTGTCTCAAATATGAATCTCCCATCGATGACTACCTCCATTTCAAACATTGCAAGTTCACCAAAATCAGTTCCGAGAAAAATGTAATAACCTGGATTCACGAAGGATTTGGACTGCGTGCGCATGTTCCATGTGTGTGTCCCTACACGTACCATGGCGGGACTCATATAACCCCAGCAAATGCACTTTCCTAGTAGAACTACTGAAGTAAAAAAAACTCCACTTATGCGCCATCTAACCAAGCATTTTCGCCGAGGCACACTTACTCCGCCGATACAAGTTCTACGTGCCTCAGTTCGATCCCATCCTTGTTGTAAATTGATAGTGTCCCCGAGCACGTCAGAGAAAAGTACAATGGCAGATTGCTTCCTGTTGCAAAACAATATCAACATCATTAATGATACCCTTTATCCTTGATTTTGTTTTACCTCACCTTGAATACTGCTCCCAGCCATTCTGGTCAGTTTCCGAGGGAGTGCCCCACGAACATTTTTCAGGACGGCAATTCGAGAGCCACAAATTTCTTTGCTTTCCTGCATCACCATATTCGACTTCATATTTCTGTATAAATGAATATGTACGAAATTAGAGGGATGCACCGCAACGTACAGGAATTGTAACTTGAGGAACTATGTGTGCTCCCAAGCTACCCAAGTTGTATCTCAATAACCAGTCCCTCACTAAATCGATGTCTTCTGTATTGATGGCAGTGTTATTGCCTAGCAACTGAAGACTGGCCATAGTATGCACAACCCGAGTGTCCGTTCGTATCTCGTCCTTTCTGCGTTGTTGCGTAGCTAATTCCTTCACTACGTTTTGAAGTTCTTGGCTGCATCAAGCAGTCAAACTCAGATTGTTTCGAGAGCACAGGCGGCGGTGTGAGCCCGGTCTAGCATCTTACATAGTCTCTGCAGAATACTTTGAAGTAGAGGATAGCCTCTCCATTTGCTGTAATAGGTCATGCTCTTTCTCCAATACACCCTGTAACTCTTGGTTCTCTTGGAGTGCACTTCCAATCAATTCGCGAAGTGGTTCCTTGTCTCCAGTCAATCCCCTTCCTTCCCTTTGGTACTCAGTATCCTCCACATTCGTACCGATGGATTCCCCTTCGCCATTGGCTCTGACCTCCATGGAATCACGTGTATAAGCCTCTGATGCCTCTAGAAGCAGTCCCAGGAGCACCAGGAGCCACCTCGATATACGTATTGTCATTTTTCCCACCACCAGTATATATGGAGTTGTTATCAAGAAACATACATATATAACATTGGGTCTGAATTGGACAATGCGAATGAATTACCTCCCTCTCGTGTATAATAGCGGTCTCAGGAACCTAGCCACTTCACGCTCGACGACAGCTTGGTTCAGAGCTCTATACACAGCTTCTCACAAGTCATTCAGGAGGGCCGAACGATGGTCTCGAGTGTCCTCCATCCACACAACGAGTGCTGCTCGTATGGCTGAGGAGGAAGGTGGTAATCAAGAGGATACGAAGAATTTGACACCGGAACAGCGACTGGAAAAACTCAGTGGGACTTTAAATGAAGCTTTCGCCGTAGATATACAGCGCTTCCAAGGGAAAGGACGTGGTCTTATTGCCTCTGAGAATTTCGCGGAGGGAGATCAGGTGATTCAAGAGTTCCCATTGGGTCACATTGTGGACCCCGAAGTCTCCCGGGACTACTGTAATAGCTGCTTTAACAAACTTCCTAACAAAGCGCCTCCTTCGAAAGGTATGCAGATCGGAAGCGTGACGTACGAAGGTTTCAAAGATCGCTACTGCTCCGAGGAGTGCTACAAGGCTGGGAAACGAGATGGACATGAAATGATGTGGGGAATGGCGGACGATCTGGCAGAGTACTGTCAAAATCATCAATCCCGACACCCGCTGGTGGCTCTACAAATGGTCTGTCGAAGTATGGTGGGTGATTTCGAATTATTTTGGTCACAAGTGGAGCATTTAGCGTCCGTACAGCCTTCTGAATGGACAGGTGAGTGCAAAATAGCGAGACTGGAAAAATTGATTATTCAATACTCAACGACGCTGCCCCGCAGAAGGAGCAATTGAAGAATTCAAGGAGCAGCATTCTTTGATACGGAATGCATTAACTGTCAGACTTGGCGGAGGCAAAAAGGAGATCGACGATATCTTCGAACATGTAAGTCCTAACAAACTGGTGCAACCGTCTTGAGGAGGCAATCCAACTACTAGCGATATTTGGTATCCAGGTTTTGAATTTTGAGTGGTACTTAACTCTCCGAGGTTTACTTAGACTAAATTCTTTCACCATTCCGAAAGATGCAATTTATAGCGATCCTCCAGAGTTCCTTGGTTCTTACATAAAACGTAATGCTAATCCCGAACAGGATGCATACAGTCCAGTTCCAAGTCATGATTCCCACGGCCTCGGTACCGCGGTATTCTTGGGCACATCCTTTATTAATCACCATTGTGAACCCAATTTAGATGTATCCTTTTCTTTAGGGCCAACTATTAGGCTGCATGCCAATAGAGATATCATCAAAGGAGAGGAGCTGACCATTCCTTACGTCGATCTGAACCTCCCCGTCACTGATCGAAAAACCAAGCTCGTGACGGGGTACGGCTTTATCTGCAATGGTTGCCAAGACTGTAAAGACTTTGATCACAGCCAACTCTTTGAAGGCAACACCATTCCCGACGAAGTTAAACATCAGCTAAAATAAGACATCGCATTCGTCCAAAGAAACAGACACCTGTGCAAATTAGTTTCACACTCATTTCGAATCATCGATTCTGTGCTTCTTTGGGTCTGTTAGGAAAGGTTCTCTGGGTTCCTGTCCTCGTTCACTTCGGGCACAACCATAGAGTAGCTTCAATCGATGCCATCGCTCCCGGAAGGAGTACCAGTCCAAATTGGCTGCTACAAAGTCGGCCAAGCGCGGATGGCAGCGCCATTGTCCAGCGCTGTTGATCCATGGGCAGATAGACACATACATGTGAATGAGGGCGTCATTGTGGGGCGCACTTGTATACACGTACCGAGCGCGTTGATTCTCATGATAAGTCTGTAATCTGGGCTTTCGTTCAGAGGGACTTTTATCCTCTTGATTGTTATTTTCATGCCCCATTGTAGTATAATAATATTTTGTAGAGAACAGCACAATGAATTGACGTAGCACTAGCGTATCAACACCGACGAATCTGGACGATATGGGCCAACTTGTTAGCCGCGAAGCTCTGCCCGATGTGGACTTATTACCTCCCAAATTCGTAAAGCCCGAACATCCATTGACGCGGTACGTGTGCAATGAACCTCTTTTCACGCTCTTTTGGCACTTGTATGCCATGTGGCGTTTACAGTCTGCAAAAGTCCCCGTTTGAGTATCTATTTGGAGCTCAGAAACGCCAGGAATTACTTCAATCCTATTATTCAACAGAGGGAGGAATCTCGTTCCGATTGGGAATGAAGCCCGATATCGATGAAAAGGTAGACGTGTCGCTTCAGTCCGCAACAGATGCGGCATACAAAGGTAGGATCATCTGCTACCCCTGGACTACTGGTAGACTGACGAGGAAGTGTTATCTGCAGTGTCAAGTGCACAAGCAAGACTGGGCTACAGAGAGGACGAATCGAATCCTGTTTGGCAGGGAACGATTTCGGGGAGCACAGAATCCGGTCTGACATCCACGTTTAGCATGTTTGACGTCGTACATGGCTTCGGTGCGTACACGATCCTTCCATTGGAAAAGTTAGCCTTAATTGCAAGTCCAAGTGCCCGATCCGTTCATCATGACGACACCGTCGAGCGTGATATATCGGAGGTGGAAGTTGGAGGGAGATGTGTTAATCCTGGCCGAGGACTTGCCGCGGGGGTTCAATTGTCACCAGTAAGTATTTGATGGCTCAAACTGTTGTACGCTATTCCTTTCACACTTAATGGGTATCCAGTTCTCGAACGCCCCCACACGCTTATGGATGATCGGGAACTATAGAAAGATCCTGACATTCGGGGCGCAACTCCATGCTGATTTTGGGAAAATGCAAGAGGGGACCGATTCTCGTTTCAGGTCAAACAAACAGCAAGCACCGCTGGCTCCCTGGTGGAGTCCTTCTATGCGAGCACTTGACATGGGACTATCTTTCCATCAGGATGTAAGTTCTCTTGAATTCGAAGGATAGAATTGAGTGGGAGCTATTACACCATACTTTTGCCGTGTAAAACAGCTGTTATATGAAATGACCGTTGCGATCGATGGGCTGAACGAAGAGTTAGTGGCGGGCTACATTCATCAAATGACTGTCCGTAGACCAGTGTGGAATATTTTTGAGGATGAGAATGTAAAAGGGATTTATAATTACGTTGACGTTGGGTTTGAGCTGAGAAGGTCGATTCATCCTCCGTACCAGTCCAATGTATCAGTTGGAGCGTCTTGGCAGCTCAATAAGGTATTGTCTCACACGCTAATCATAGTGCTGTTCTGCCCCTGGGATATTTTATGGTTAGCGATAATGCAGAATGTTTTGTTAAAAGGGAAGCTCGGTACTAATTCAACAGCGGTTTCTCTAGCGACCAAGAGCTGGTGGGATCCTGAAGCTACAGTGGCACTCACTGCGAGGTAATGATGCACTCGACATGTACTATGTGTACTCATCCATTGTCTATAGTTCAATTGTATAACTGTGCAGCTACGACCGAGAACACAAGGAACCTAGGTTTGGTGTATCTTTCGCTCTAGAGAAAGGGGGCAACCCCGAGTATAGGAAGGCAATCCGCGGCTATCAGCAATCCGCAGCCAATCGCGCCCTTCAATCCAGAGAGTCTATTAACCAGCGAATCACCCCGTTTACTGACCCAGAACCATTCCGTGACATACCACGCAGATGAACGCTACACGGCCGTCGGCTGCCCCGTTGCCACTTCCACTTCCACTGGGGGGCTTGCGACAAGAGTCAGCGACTTATTCCATTCGGTTCCATTTATGCATGTTGTTCGACTATATAGTGAGTGAGTAGCTGGTTAACCGCCAGGAACTCGGGCCAGTTCGTGTTTGTGCATTCTTTCGTTCTAGAACAAGCCGCGAACTTGCACTTGAAGTGGAAGTGCACTAAAGAAACGACCACATGTACAACTTGCTGCATCCTCGGATTGTAAAATTGTGTGAAGCAATCTCAAGTGATAACGAAACAAGGCAAGAAGCCCATCCTAATTGTTCGTTTGTGGCTGTTTTTGCCCTTATATTGAGGTAATTATTGACGTTTAGGGCAATATTCAACACGTGTCGAATAGCACCTGCCTCTTCTGCGATTCTTCCTTATATCGAGTGACTGCACAAAGAGCATATACTTGAACGAGGCAAACGTTCTCATTCACATTTATCAAGGTATGTTGGTCCCTTGTATGTAGCAAAGAGTGTTAATAGCCGGTATCTGAAGCCCATCAGCCGATAAGAGGGCGAGTTAGGATGGGGGGTATAGGAGTGTTGTAGGATCCCTACACTTAGCTCGGGGTAACTCTCGACCTGTATTGTTTATCGAGGAGGCAATATCTTTCCAGAGGGGTCTAAGATGGAGACATACGAAGGGAGGAACCTGAAGATACCGTAGAAGATATCAATTGGGAATTCGCGCGCGATTGTGTTGCCTACCCAGGGTCAAACAGACCAGCCAAGCGGTCTATAAGAAGCATAGTACATAGTCAATTATTAACCAAAGCATGGAGGCCGTAATACGGCCGTGTGAGGAGGTATCGGAAAAAAGGAATCCTTCGAGCCACTTCAAGTGGTGCAAAAACCTGATCCGATGTCCGTACGTTTAACTTCAACTTCAGGAGACTCGAAAGGGCGGAGTTGGCATCCGAACGCGAATGCTGGATGAAAATTGGTTCTTGTTCTTGTTTTTAAAGACTTTAGCTTGAAGGGATCATATATGTTCTGATAGTCCCTTGCAGCAACAACGGGAAGATGGCGAGTCATCCGAAACGAAAGGGGAGTCAACCCAGAGGAGCTAAGAAGAATGGTGGTGGTGGGAAATTTACCTGGGGAAAAGAAGGAGAACTTGTGGAACTCGGGCCATTAAGTCGAGGCGATCCGTTGTTCGACCCAGAACTAGGTAGGTGCTGGGACTGACCAAGGGAAATCGGAGTGGGTCGTCCAATGTAACCGTCGTTTCTCCTACCCTGCAGATGAGGAAGAGGAACCTAAATCGAGGGAGAATCGTGAGGCGACGAAAGTAGCACAAAGAGTCGGAATTGATACAAAAAAGCACAGAAGTGGTTTTGCGGAAGTTTCTACCACTCGACAAGACCATATTACCGAGAACCACAACCATAGGAACGGTGATTACCCGGCGGAGATGTCGTTAGCTGAATACAAGAGAAAAGTGGAGGAAGCACTAAGAGAGTTTTTCAAGGAAGGCGACTTGCAAGAATTGTATAAGTACGTGCATCTTCTTTGGATATTCTTCATGTGATAGAGCAACTATATTCGATAACAAACCTGCAGCATTGTAGAGGAGCTTGAAATGCCCTTTTTCCGGTACGAAGTGGTAAAGAAAGCCATCACCCAAAGCTTGGACTTAAGTGATCGGGAGAGAGAAATGGCATCACAAATGCTGAATGAATTTTATGGTAATGTCTTTAGCATGGAACAAATTGGTAAGTTGAGGGAATTTCTCATCTTGGCGCTTTGTACTGTGTGACCACTAGGTTGAATGCTATTCTTTTCAGGGAAAGGATTCGAGCGAATTTTGGAGTCACTCGAAGACGTGAGAGTGGATGTGCCCGACGTGGATAAGTTGCTTCCGAAGTTTCTTGCTCGGTAAGTGTATGCTCGCTGTCTTGTATTGAGAGAAGAGTTGTTCCATATTTGTGACCTGTGAACTTTCAGGGCTGTTGCCGACGAGATTTTACCTCCAGCGTTCTTGTCTGATCCGGTCGTAGAGAAGATGGGGGGATCGGTCGTGCAACAAGCGAAGGTTTTGCTAAGGTAAGGCAGCTCATCCCCTGCTAAGATTTCCAAGCCTCACTTTCACTTTGTGTCTGTGGCTGCAGTATTAAACACGGTGCGGCTCGCTTGGAGAAGGTCTGGGGTACAAGTGCGTTGGCGTCGGTAGAAGAGTTAAAATCGGCTGTTGCCATGCTGATTGAAGAATACTTGGATAGTGAGGACAAGGATGAAGCAACTGAGTGCCTAAAGGTACGGTTTATGCATTTGGATTGGATCTATATATGGGCTAATAGTTTCCTGCTTCGGATCGTTCCAGACTATGGACGTGCAACATTTCCATCATGAAGTTATCAAACGTGCTATGGTGTTGGGAATGGACAAAGGGGAACGTGAAAGAGTATTGGTGATCGAGTTCTTCGAACACTTGACATCCGTTGGACTGCTGACAACTACTCAACTAACAAAAGGAATCAATCGGGTGTACACCAACTTAGAGGACCTGAAACTTGACGTGCCGGAAGCTGAGACTTTTTTCTACAATTACATCTCTAAGTGCATCGAGAAAGGGCTATTATCCGAGAACTTTTCTCCCTCAATAGAGGAGGGATCACCTGTTCTTGCAAAGTCTGAAGAGTAATGCTGACAATGGTGGTCAAGAGGTCGGACCGCCGATGTGATATTACAGAGGCTTGAGATCCTATAGGTCTAGCGATAGGCCTTTACAGGACGGATGTTCGTACAATTTGTAATCCTTGAACGGAGTTTCTCCACTTTTGGTTGTGTACGAACCATCATAGGGAATTTCGGTGTCGGTAACAAAGCCAAGCTTTTCGTAACTTCTTTGAGAATATTTGCCTGTCGCTTCTGTAACCACCTTTTGATACCCAAGCTCGCGAGCATACATTAGGTTTAGTCGCTGTAGGCGACCCATTATCCCTCCTTTGCAGTAATCAGGATGTGTCCCCAGTAAGAAATGATGCAACACCTCTCCTTTTCCAACCTTGTCCAGGCACCAGACCTGTTCGATACGTTCCAAAATTTCCACTACAGTCTTCCAAAGCGGATTCCTAAGCTGAGAGAGATCTGGCTGCTCCGCCTTTGCGTCCTCAGCGACTACGACAGCTACAACTTCGCCTTTCTCGTCGTCCACTGCCACATGCGACAATCGCTCGGCAGCGGCTTTTCGACAATAAGTCTCTCCGAACTCAGCCCAGTCATTCTCTGGGTATCCTAAATGTGTCGTCAGAGGGTCTGATCTGGCAAATGCAACAGTCAGAACATCAGTCGCTTGCTTGACATGATCGGAAGTTAGCAGTTCCATGCGGATTCGCCGTGTCTGTCCACCAAGAGTCACTTCGAAGCATTGATCTTCCATGATAGTGTCCATTATGCCTGGGTAAGGGAACCATAACAAACTGGAAACCCGTCGGGAAAAAGGCAAGTTCAATACCTTTTCAGCAAGTTCCACAAGTTACCATCTGAATTCCTGAAAGCGGAAAGTTGGTGGTATCACCACTTAGTGCGGCAGAACGGTAGTGGGTTGTAGTTCCAGGTATGATGCAATGAAGTCGAGCTAGTTTTTTGTCATAAGTGGGGTGGATGCCATGCTATAATGGCTGCCGAGGGAGGTGCCGCCCCAAGTGAACAGAAGGACGATGAACGCACAGAAGAACTCTGTGAACTCTTTGATAAAGTGATACGAGGCGTGTGGACCAAGAAGCAGAAACCACATGAATGGACTGTAGCGGCAGCGTTCGTCGCGGAAGACACAGCTACAAGGAAGCGAGCCGTGTTAGCAGCTGGGTTTGGAACCAAGTGCCCCGGGAAAGAACATTACGATACTGGAGGCTGTGTGCTCCATGATTGTCATGCGGAGACCCTAGCACGAAGAGCGTTGATTTTCTACTTCCTGCAAGAAATCTACAGTGATATTCGACATGGGAATGAACTGAAATGGCTAGAGCGATGTGCAAACTCAGACTCCATGACCCTCCCGGCCCCCTCATCGTCAGCGTCCGATCAATGCCTGAAAGTCCCGCAGTACAGATTACGTGAAACAACTACACTAACTCTGCTCCTAAGCGAACTCCCATGTGGCGATGCAGCTATCGTCCCCGACAGCGTTGAAAAGCACAAAGAGCCGGAACAGGAAGGCGAACACAGAGCAAAGCGACAGAAAGTGGAGGCAACAAGCAACGGAAATGGCAGATCTGTAGGAGGGGTATATCATCGCGCCACGGGGGCAAAGCCGCTGGATACGAGCTCCAGTAACGAGAACGAGCAGGTTCCAGGATATGTGCGTTTGAAACCTGGGAGGACTGATCTACCCGACAGGTTGAAATCGGAAAGCATAAGTTGCACTGACAAACTAACACGGTGGCATTTTATCGGATTTCAGGGGGCTTTGCTTGCAACTTTGTTGAGTGAGCCCATACGAGTTAGCTCATACGTTTTGGCGCTTTCTCCGTGTGCTCCCTACTCCACAAACACAGCGCTAAAGTCTATGGAACAGGCTATGACTCAAAGAAGAACGGATATGCATGCAAGAGACGCAACCTTTCGGGCTCAACCGTTTTCTTTGGACATACACCGCTATCGCTCGGAAAATCTGGATCCATCTCCTCTATCAATGACGTTCGTTGGGAATAGCAATCCGTCTCCGTTTACTGATACTACTTTGGACCGCGATTTTCCGACTGTAAGTAAAGCGGTGGGCCGGCGACGCGAAAAGAAGATTGTGCTTCGCTTCACTCCGACTGTCTCTAATATGGCTGTCACGGTTGAAGGCACATTGGAGGTAGTGATAGGACATCGAGGATTGATAGAAGGAGCTGGTAAAAAGTCTTGCCTTCAACAAGTACAGTCTAGGGTAAGCAAGTTATGTCTATTTTTCATATGGGCGGCGATTGCCCAGCGTTACCAAGAACAACAGCATCTGTCGGACCATGTGTTGCTAAATCACTATAAGACTGTCAAACGAAGTGTCAATGGTTATTCGGACAAGAAAGAACGTTTTCACTCCCCTTGCGGTACAAAACGTCACATCTTCTCCCTCTGGAAAAGCAAGAAGGATAGGTACGATGCATTTTCGTTAGGAAACCAGAAGGGAACACGTTAAGGTGGTACTTGGGAGATTGGACCACGTTATTCCTGTCGTTCACAAGTTGTTAAGGGTCACAATGTGCTGAAGGTGCAGTGAGCAACACCTAACTTCTGCAAAATTCTCACAGCATGTAAAGAGGTCAAAATTCAAAATCCAGCGGCTTATCATCTGGCTGTAGGACCTCGAATGGTCTCCCCCGGGCGCTGTTGTATACTGTTGTAGCTTGAAGCACGTAGCTATTCTGAATCATCCATAGAATCATCACCTCGCAGGTTCCCCTCAGTACGACTAGCGTAAGCGCGTTACATAGGTGCGTGAGACAATCGTTGTTTCTTCCCGATTCTTTGACTTGCCGCCAAAATATTGTTGACTTGGGTACCTCCTGCGTATGCTCCGAAACTTCTCAATGATGTACCGGATACCAGCACCACAGATCCTCCCCGCCTTCATAATCGTCAAACAGCATTTTGCTTGAATCCTCTGGATCAGGTTGCCGAATACTTGGGCACTACGCGAGCATTCACAACCCCTCATTCGATAGTTTCTCTTCGAATACGTCTTTATTTAGAAGCAACAAGAAAATTCCCTTAGACCGAAGACTTCACGTATTATACAGCTCGTGAAATCTGTCAATAGCGGCGGTCAAACAATTCTTATGAGAATCGTTCTCGACGCATCGATCATAATCATCTAGAGCCACGATGAAGACTGTTAACTCAACGGCAGACGGGGAGTACCACTCCGCCTTCCTCTTACTGCGTGGCACATGGATTGGAAAGCATGCTCTGCAATCATCCGTGATGCACGTAAACTGAACATAGGAAAACTTCGCATGATGCATTAGGGCTCTCACTCTACGCAAACATCATCGATTGATAAACCAGCACGATCAATGTTTGATGGCATTGTAATGACTGCGGAATAGTACTCTGTAGAGGGAACAAATCCAGGTAGTGATTCCGTCCCCGTCGTTTCGAAGACTCTGCACAACTACCAGCCATCAGAGGACTTATGGTGAACCAACCGGGAATAGTGTTGTCAAGAGAATCCTTGTCTGACATTCGTCGGAATAAGTCAAAGAAACCGCCATCATGCTTCTTCTTATAGGAAGCCTTAATCGGTGGAGAATTCCAAAGAATCCTCAACGACTTACTGTGAATTGGAAGTACAGTCCATGGCTGAGGCTTGGAGAGCATAGGAACTTCCTTAGCCGCTTCTCGGAGCTCTCCTTGTAATTCTCCCGTTTCGGTCAGCTTCAGAAGACCGACCATCCATGCGGCCAAAGTGCGCACGATCAACACTTTTTTTCTGAATCGGTTGACCGATGACTGAAGAGCCTTTCCATTTCCTGCTTCAGTTCTTCCTTACACCGCTGACTCGCGGTCGTGCCGGCATCTGCCCCGGACCCGCGTGCATCTACATGTACACGCGGAAGTTAAGCTTGGAACAGTTGAATACACTTAACATTCAGCATGCCTACCTAGTATCAGTCAAAAAACTGCTGCATGCCCTGGGAGGTTGCCGAGACCCAACGTTTCCAAAAGTTCTGCAAGTGTAGGCTCTGGTTCTTTCCCTGCTGGATCTCTCGGCTGCAGTTTCCGCGAGATGCACCCACCAATGATCCTACAATGTATTATTATATAGCGAAACGATGGTTCCGTTTGTTCAACTACAAAATAAACAGTCGGTTTGAATTCCCCTCGATGCTTCATGTGGACAAATCAACTGCGTAGGGTAGATAATCTGCTAACTTCTGCATGATGGTAACTTCCCTGGTAAGTCACAATGTCCCATTAACGCATCGCGTCGCCAGTACCTCACAGGGTAGGTGTGACGTACCGGTGAACCATGAGTCGCTTGACGCATTCATTTATAGCAGGCCGTGAAAGTAGAGGTATAGTTGATTATCTCAATTTTATGGTCTCCTGTCGTCAGAATTGTCCCTCTCGAGAACTTGCTTCCAGCTGCACCTCACGGTGAAAGGTGGGTCGTGGTTTAAGGATTCGAGTGTTATTCAAAAACGATTCATAGTAGGTTAAGGGACGCTGGACGTCATTGCCATGGAAAATTAAACAGGAGTGCACGGGGAAGATTTGAGAAAGCATTGAAAATGCCCTGTGACGGGAGTGGTACAGCGCATGCTACCGCTACCTTTCAAGAAGGACCAGAGCGGCTATACACGTCGTATTACACCCCCCCCCCCTTTCTTTTTTTCTCCGCTCAAAGATGTGTGTCCACGAGATAGTCTTATGGGGCGTCGGTGTCATCAAAATGGAGATAGATGCTTCTATCGCTCCGCTGGATCTGTTCTCAATCCTGTCTTATCAAAACAGGAAGCCGTGAAGATGAGGATCCTACCCTTTTCGTTGTCGTATGTGGCGCTCATTAGTATGATCTTTTCTTTCTTGGTGGGACAAGTTGCAGGGGAAAATGATCTTCGGAACAATGAATCCTGTATCAGTTACGATTCCAGTCACGGAACGCTTACTCAAACATGTGACATTGAGTGGCAAACTAAAGGTTACGGAAACCACGATCATATTACATTGGGACCGAACGAGATATTTGATGGGCAGAATTTCACCATTGATTTAGCGGGAATGGACGATTTTGCTGGCCTATTCAACATGGAGAGCAGTGTGGACTCTTTTGAGAATGCTCCTTTGATTCAGCATGTCCACACATTACACGGAGTAACTGCGAGGGGTGGTGCGTTCATAGTTCGAGGAAGTCAAAGATTCTTCCGAGTAAACCATTGTAGCGCTACGGGGGAAATTCGAGCTGCAGGCATCTGCTGCAGTGGTGGGATCGCGGGCGAGACCGCAGGCAAGGATGGAGGAGTCATCGAAATTACGAACTCACATACAACTGGAGATGTGTTCGACGGGCTCACTGGGGGCATAGTGGGAGATCGAGTCGCTAGAAATGGTGGTACAGCAAACATAACCGACTGCTACTCCACCGGCGAAATTAGAGGTCCACGGGCAGGTGGAATTTGCGGAGATGACCCTGGTTACAACGGTGGCACAGTTCATGTTGTTCGTTGTTATTCTACAGGGGATATTAAAGGCGAAGGGAGTGGAGGGATTGTTGGTGAACATGCGGGATGGAAAGGTGGTTTTGTCAGTGTGTCCCAGTGCTTTTCTACAGGGAACGTGGAAGGAAGTCAAAGTGGTGGTATTTCTGGAAGAAATGCAGCTCAGAAGGACGGCATCTTCGAGATTTCAGACTCATATAGCACTGGAAATGTCAAAGAAAGCAGCAGTGGAACAGGTGGAATATGTGGTGCCAACACCGGCGAGGAAGGTGGCATTGTTCGAATCCAAAATGTGTACATGTTATCCAGTGTTCCTCACGGAAGACCATTCATGCTTGGAAGTATCTCTTCGTCAGCTCAGAAAGTGCAGGTCAAATACTCAGTGCATGATAGTGATGTGGACAACGGAAACATTGTAGATGAAGACACGGCTGACATTCTCGATAGCCATGGAAATTCTGCTGATCTTGATGAAATCAGAGGTAAATTATACCAAACGTCCACACACGAATGGCCTGCTCAGATTTGGTTTATTCGATCTGCGGGAAAATATCCTGAACTACGAACCATCCCTACGGTTCAACCTGCTGGGACTGCCTTTCCTACAGCAAGCATAACGCCATCAGCAAACCCTTCCAAGAGTTCCTCGCAGACGCCAACAGCGTCCGGAACCCCTTCAATTAGTGAGTCGGGTAGTGTCACCCCAACTACTACCACTAGCAATACGGTGACTCCGTCAGCAAGTCCCTCCCAGAGTCCCACGCGGACGTCGACACTGTCCGCAACCTCTTCGTACACTGCGTCTGGAAGTTTCACCCCAACTACTACCACTAGCAATACGGTGACTCCGTCAGCAAGTCCCTCCCAGAGTCCCACGCGGACGTCGACACTGTCCGCAACCTCTTCGTACACTGCGTCTGGAAGTTTCACCCCAACTACTACCACTAGCAGTACGGCGACTCCGTCAGCAAGTCCCTCCCAGAGTCAGACGCAGACGTCGACATTGTCCGCAACCTCTTCCTACACTGCGTCTGGAAGTTTCACCCGAACTGTTACCACTAGCAACACAGGGACAGTGTCTCCAACATCTTCATCAAGCAAAACTCCTACGGAAACTTTGTCGAAAAGTCCCTCGATTACAGCGTCGCTAAGGACAACATGCAGCACGGCTTCGAACAGCGTCACTCCAACCGACAACATTGGAACGGTGACTTCTTCACCTAGCAGAAGTTTCCCGAAAAGCCTTCCTATGACAGGGACCCCAAACGTGCCAGGAAATTCGAAAATTGGTTCGCCAATTGCGGCACCCACTACAAGATTCCAAACTCCAAGCTCGACACCATCCAGTGTTTTCCAATTACATAACAGTTCGCGCGCATTTGTCTCGTCTTGCGGAGTTATCGAACCGCTTAATTGTGTTTCAATGCAATTCGATCCCATTCTCTTAATCGAAGACTTTGCAAAGACTTCTACTATTGGGACTTTTAATGCAAGCGTACAGAGCATTGTAGGAACAGAGGCAATATTTGCAAGCTCTTGTCAAGAGGATTTCTTCGGGCATCAACAACCCAGTGATTACGAAGTATTCATTGGATGTGGTCAAAGTGACGAGAGCTCCAACGAAGGTCCTAGTCTCCCATTACATGCTACATCTACGCTGGTTTCCAATGAGTCTTGCTGGGGTAGACAAAGTGCTCGGAAAACGTGCCGACTATACACTTACATCCTGGCATTGAGAGTATCGGAAAACGCCGGGGACCTAGTACTGAAGCATTTTCAGTCCAAGAGAGAACAAACTGTAGGCCGGTTCCTGGCATTTCCGCTATCCACCAGCGTAAGCATCGAAGGAAGACGGATATTAGTCACTAACCATACTGTCGTCCTTACTGTAGATTCAGATTTGTTTTCATATATTGGTTTCGACGATAAGCATAACAGCGCTTCTGCAAGAAACAACTCAGGAAAAGGTGGCGATACCGTGGCACTGGCAGTGCCCTTATTCTTTGGCCTAATAGCGATCGTCTTGTTTTTCTTTATTCTACACAGAAAACGACGCCAACCATCGCCAGTTGAGGAGGCAATTACATTTCACGCGGACAAAATGGGGATTCCACGGGATATGGTATCCTATTACCCTCACAGTACTGAAGGGGGAAACCCATCCCCGCCTGAGTTGGTGAAGGGGCAGACAGATAGAAGCGGTCTAACTGGAATCAATCCCTTGGCGTATCAACCAAGTAAGGGAGGGGAAGCTAGTATGGGTAATGCGCATAGCGACGATGGACGGTCTACGGGAGGTGGCCTTGTCTTTGTCGACCTGTCATCAACTACTTGTCCTAGGCCCGATCGGGTACGTGTTGTATCTACCAGCTGCCCTCGAGCATATCCCGAGCATCTGATACAAGTGGCGTTTGGCCACAATATCGACAAATCTGATTTGGGAATTCGGGATCGAATGAACCTGAAGTTGAGACAATGGAAGGCTCTGGTATTGGCGGAGCCGCAACCGTTAGTCGAAATAGAAACTCTCTCCGACACGGCTGCGCATTGTGACAAAGCAAGCGCCAATTCCCGCGGAAGAGCTGGAGACTCGGCAGACAAACACTTGACGGAGCTAGAGTTTGCTCGCAAACATACAATGCCGCGACGGATAGTCAACTATACCAGGAATCAATTGCACAGGGGAACTAGTCAAAAAATAGAATTTGACCAAGTTCGGCCTTCAGGAGCCTCCGGGGAGTTTTTCAACGGTAATCCTCTCTTAGGGCTTGGTCACTCCAGGAGTCGCTCTAAAAAGCCAGCTCGGGGCTTGGACAGTTCAGCATGACTGCTTACTAAGCAGTGCTTAGTTTTATCACCGATTATTGTGAAAGCTCAATCTCCGATGCCCTATTGATATTCTCCACTAATCGCGAGGCAGAGCGGTCAAGCGGATGCACAACGGTATCGGTATCGGCGTTTCCAGTCAAAGCAGCGTACCGAGATTGCTCTGCATATGGAACTTTCTCCAGCATTGCCTTCTGTGCGGGACTGAGTCCTACAGTATTGCATCCAACAATGTTGAGTCCATATTCCTGGAAATAAAATGGGTAGTAAGTCTGTAAGGTATGTGCTCAATTTTTCAAGACTCAACATTTCTGGAATACAGAGTAAAGGAATTACCATACTTATTGAGCATCAGCCATTTGTCGAAGTACCAATTCACTAACTCCTATAACTATGAAAATCTAAGAAGTATTCAAGTAAGACGTAGTACATTTGTATCTAATATGTAACCGTTGTCATCATGCTCACACTTTTTGTAACAATCCAAGCTGAGTATGCCATCATTCCTTGTGGCACAGACGCAAATCCACATGGCATAGGTAGGGACAGTCAGTCGCAAGTTGAGAAGTCCAAGACCGGCTGCTTCAGAGGCTGCTTCAGAAGCTGTCACAGCAGTGGCTTCCATTGACGCTTTACGATGGCCAACTTTCCTTCTTCGTAGCTGTTTAGTGCCGGCTCTTCTGTTACAACATCGTCGCGAGAGGGACAGTCAATTGGGTGGTATCCAATACTTGCACTTTAGCAGCTTTGTGATACAGAATCGTTGCAGGAAGGACAGTCAATTGGCGAGTGTCCAGCACTTCCTGAAGACCGTCTGGTTCCGGTGTTGTCCAGCAGTGAAATCCACTTCCATTGACTTCGAATGAGGCCTTGCGATACATCAGTTGCGGGAGGAGCATCCAAAGTGTGAGTGTCCAGGACTTGCTAAAATCAGGCTAAGCAAATTGTACAGAAACAAGTTTCACGATGCCTTTTCATATATTCCAAATTTCCTGATGCGTGAAACGATGCACCCGCGTTTGAAATTACTTCAATCAGTATCTACTTTTCTTGTGGTGTCTGCAAGCATCGCATTTCTATCTCCATGTTAGGGTGGATTCCTTGTGCTGTGATTAGAGCGGTCAATAACATTAAAGTTTATTTCCAACGATATACACAATGCTCTTGGTTCTCAATAATCCCGATATTCGTTTGATAACTCGTTCCAACCTCTGATACTTGGCTGGTAGCGTATGCCCTTCGGCAAAATAAAATTGGATGTGAAGAGTGATAGAACATCAGAGACGGTTCTACTTGCCAAGCACGAATATCGCGTTTGGAAGCGCGTACCAAGAAGTGTAAGCGTCCCCTCCGCATAGATACGGAACTCTAGATACTGCTTTTACATGTAACCCCTGCAGAACAACATCGGACAAATTAACCAAATGCTAATCTTGATCCCAGAAACTGATGACCTATACTTACCAAGGGGGATAACACTAAATCGTGGAACGCTCGCATGGCTGTTTCAAACTGGGAATGGCTTCCGCATCGAGGAATACCTTCCGTTAAAGGTTTTACCGGGGGCCGCATTTGACCACTGGAACCTCGAACAAAGTCATTCAGCGGCAAAACAACCGACAATAACAGTACCCCATCCCCACAAAGAGCATCCTTTATATCCCTCAGCATTTGCATCGGAAAATCACATCGATCTACCACATTGAGGCAGCTGTTTGTACCAAATGTCGGATAAAGCCACAAATATCATATTAGGCGAGAAGAGCAGAAGATGTATATATACGATCATTCGCACTCACCTAACCATATCGAATGGGCCATATTGTTTGACGGCATCAACACTGTCTGTTTTCACCGAAACAAAACCATGAGATTTCAGTGTTCTCACAAAATGGGATTCAACTTCTGTTGCAACAATAGTGTCGAAGCCGAGCTTTTCCAGCTGTAGTGTGACATTTCCATCGGCGGCGCCCACATCTAGCAGCTTATGTCGGCGTTCTCTTTCAAAATTGGCGACACGGTGCAACAGCTTCTCAACCTGTTCCGCGGAAACAACGAACAATTGACCCCCTGACATGACCAGATTTACATCTCCGTTGAGTCGTTAAACTAGGTCGGGAGGGAAGCACTTCGGCTTACTTACTGCTGAGAAGGTTGTTCACGTAAGAATAATCAAAGAACACGGTCAGTGCAGATGTCAGGAAGTGTCGCCAAAGCGGGTCTTGCGCGCTCTGCACACAAATTCACTGCCGATTAAGTACAAGAATTCTAGTCCCATTACAAACGGTCGAATTTTCCTTACATCAAGAAATTCGCGTGTAGCAGCGTCAGCTTGTAAAGGAACGTAACAGCTCGCCAAGGGTTCGTCTCTGAGAATGCAATTTTTTACTAGGCATTTTAGGCATGAATTTCATTCCAGGGTACACTGCACCAGTGGCAGGGCTTACAATTTCTTTGTATCGAGCCAATAATACTCTTCTGGGGTTATATTGCAGTCACATTCCTCTCGGTCCTCGTCATCTTCACGCAGCTCTTTCAGCGCTTGCCGTGTCCATGAATGCATGCTCACCAAGTGAGGGAGTTTCAACGCGACCTGTTCGACCAATATTCTTCCCTGCTGATAGTGGTACTTGCACATTGCATTCAAACCCTACAGTATACAAGAGAATGGTCCACTCGTTGCCCCAATGTTGAAGTTTCAAATTCAAATGGGACTCAACGACTCCTTTATTCAAAAACAAGCGCTTAAAATAGCGTATTACAGAGCTTGAGAGTTGATTATCAGGTAGCTAGAAAACCACACAGACAGACAGACAGATTATATTGCTCTCCAGTGTGTTATTATTGTTCTTGAGGAAGAAATCATCATGTCGGAAGACCCCAAACAAAAAGACTTGCGCATCAAATACAATGTCGTTTGCAGGTATGACACTCTTTCTCCACCTCTACCGTGGGCATACTGAAGCAAAACAGCTAATTCATGAGCTCTTCTGTCTCGCTCGCTCGTTAATGGTATTATTCTCATTAAATTTGGAACTGCCGCAGATTGCGCAAGGAGTTGGACGCATACAAAGATCAGTTAGACAAGGACAAAAATCGCGTCCAAGAAATGACAAACCAAAACAGGGACCAAAGCGAGATAAAGAAACAAGTACGAGTGTGATTGCATGCTGCTATCAGATTGTTAATATTAACTGTTGTTACTGCCGCTGCACCGTTTGCAGAAAGAGGTCCTGGAAGAAACGGAGATGATGATACCCGATACGTCCAAACGTCTAATGAATGCGGTTGAACAACTTGAAGAGATATTGGTAAGAATGGTTTGTCTATGTTTGTCCTCTGACGAAATTTATTTCACCAGAACTGAATGGGATGAGCAGGAAAAGAACAAGTCTGAGTTGGAAGGCAGTGAGATGTACACCAAAGCAACCGAACTTGTTAACGAACTTAGTGACGATTCCGGAGCACAGTAGCCTGAGTAGCAGAGGGGTACCATCGTGCTTAGTCAACTCGTATAGGAAATGATCCACGGCGAAAGTCCAACTCCGAATGAGCAATGAATGTGTAGCGAAGACTATCCTATCGGTTGGCTGACAATAGTGCCAGTGAATGCTAGAATGGCTACAAATCAATCCATATGTATTAAAAAGTCAAATTGTATGACTATCCAGTGATACGCTGTTTGGGAGGTTCCTGGCAATTGCTCATTCGCAGTACCTGCCCAAAACGGACGTAACTTTCCCCATAACTCTGTGTAAGTATCAGTTCCAATGGGTACCCAATAGTTCATTTACCTCTCAATATTCAATACTATTGTCATCCCGAATTCCTCTCTTTCTCGTCCTGTTGTATCCGGAAGTAAAGTACCTTGTAACCGTGAAGGCTCTTCACAACTTGAGTTGCGTCACAACGGTCAGTATGCGTACTCAGTACACAGCATGTCGAGGGTTGATAAACCACGACGCGAGTACAGTCTATCTCCCATGGTGGAGTATCGAGGTGTCTGATGCATCTATGTCGACTGGAAAAAAAAAAATGAACTAGCGTCTCTACCAAACTTTGAAAGGTAAGGGGAAAGGCACTGTCTTTTGGTGGGATAGTTCAACTCGTGCTGTATACGCTCTCTTCACGACTTGTATGAGGACTGTTGCTGCGGATGCGCGGTCAGACAGTAGTGGAGAATGTGTATGTGCTCCCGGAGTGGGAGTCCACGGCACGAAAATAGTATCCAAAAGGGGCAACCCCGGAGGATTACGGCGCTTGCTTCAAGTTCTGTGGTTATACAGTGGGCTCAGGCCTTTCCAGAGGCCATACTGTGGGACCAATGTCTTTTTAGCGTCAGTTAAAATGTGTTTGTAGTGTGGAAACTTGATTGAATATCCTCTGGAATCAAGTTTAAGACTCCTCGAACTGGCTCTTAGTCCGTATCTTTATGGCATGCCTCCCTTTTGCAGTCCCAGAAAACAAGCGAAAGCGAATAGTGTGTACTAGGATACCAGTTACAACGGGTGTCAAGACTATGACTTCAACGGGAGAGACAGAAGGACATAATCCGGGCCTTATGCGACAGCTCACAGCAGCTTCGGATAACCCGGATGTAGATGGTAAGTGCAGTCGGGATATTGATGCACTCTCCTGTCACACGAACATGACGGAGTATTCCTCGGACGAGTTGGTGCAGATCGTCCAATGGGAACGGCAGCGTCACCTGAAACTCAGACGAGCACGGGGAGTCTTGAATATCTATGGCAAATCCGGCTTGGTGGTCTGACGGATCCAGGTAAGATACAGTATACAGTACTCATTTTACATTCCTCGGTTGATTCCACGTAGTACTGTCGTGACAGGTGTACCCGGGAAAACCAACCAAGATGATTATTTCGTTTGGGATGCAAACGATGGGTGCTCCTTCATATTGGGAGTGTTTGACGGACACGGCAAAGAACTGGGAACGCTAGCAGCCCAAGTAGCGAAGCAGTCATTGACAGATTATTTGTGTAATGGAGAGAAGCTTGAGGCGTTACGCCAGAGTCCGCAACGTACATTTGCTGATGCATTCCAGTATGCACACCAATCCATTGAAGAGGTGCGGCGATTTAAATTTCGCTTCCCCTTCGGGGATGTAATCACATTGCCCTTTTGAATTTGTGCAGGCTTTTAGACGGTTTTATCAAAATAACGGCTGGATAGTGTCGCGATCAGCTGAAGGATTTCTTACTCGACAAAGATCTCGCGACGCAACAGTTTTATGCGTACATGGAGGTACTACTGCGACAGTTATAGCGGTCCTGGATGGGCGATGGGCTGTGGTGAGTAATGTAGGTGACTCTACGGGAATATTATGCGGAGGGCGACCGGCCCACAAAATGAGGAGCATGTCGGAGTGGCCATCTCTACCACATTTGAACAGAAGAATCCGAGGCTGCCTCGTCGTAAATACTCCTTCGCGGCACAATGTTAACATGGATAGTGCTCAATATGAGCTCAACAACAGTCAACCAAATCAGTATATTGAAGTATCAGCCGATCACTCACCGGAGAATGTAGACGAGTTTTATCGGATTCAACAATTTCGTCCTCATCCGAGTCGTCCGAATATACCAGAACTGTCTTTCGTTTACGATTCGCTGTCGGCATCCAAGCTGAGATCTCCCTCAATATATGAGCGTTTTGAAGGCACCGACGGTTCCTCGACTCTAAGAAAGACGGGGCGAGGATCCTATTATAAGAATGTTAGAAACGAATGGGCAACCTTGGTTGCAACTCCTCCAAATGCATCCTTCCAAGATGCCTTAGCGTTCACACGCTCTCTTGGTGACCTGCATCTCCAGGTTTACGGTGTATCGTAAGTAATGGCCGAGCTGCTTCATTAACAAGTGTAATGTGCTTACGTGCTTGCTGAACACGCAGATGTGAACCTGAAGTACGTTGGCTAGATCTCTTTGATGGGGAATTCAGTTCGTCTCCACCGGCAGGCCCTATTGTGTTAGCCCTATGCTCGGATGGTGTATGGGATAACTGGAAATTTGAAGACGTTTCTCAATTTACCCTTCATCCGGGACGAGTAGACTTTGCTCTACGACATGAAACAGCCCAAGCATGTTGCGTAGATCTTATGCAAGCTAATCTTGAACGCGCGAGAGTTAATTTCGGAAACAGTGCAGATAATATGTCAGTAGTCTTGGCATATCTGATACCTCATAAAGAACGGTTGCGCGAGGCTCAAGAACGGGAAAACAGTGGAGCACAGACAGGAGGAACGGGTCTCAGCACCACTCTCGGGACTGGAGCAGTTGACACAGGCACTGGAGCAAAATAATCGACTGTGTTGCCTGTATTTTAGAAGGGTTGACATTGTTTTTCAATATCTGGAGCCCAAGCCAGTTTCAGTGTGGTTAAACGAGGGCTGTTACGAGGCTTAATGGCTGGTGTAGGCATAGGATGTTTAATGATCAATACTGTCACACCCATCGTAATAGAGCATGTTTTCTGCCCGCATTGTTCCATTCGAGTCAAAAACGTAGTGCCTGTGCCTATTTGTATGAGATCTGGATACTGCTTCCTGCGGACGCTTCCGGTTTTTTTTTTTGGTCCGTCACCGATCCCGGAAATTCCCCAAAGAAGACATATCTAGAGGTTTGTTGCTCCCAGCCAACCCTCGATCTTTGTTGTGTAAGAAGGCTCCATGACTGGAATACTACACTGTAACGTCATTTTGTACACTTGAGGATTTCTTACAGAGGCGATCCACTCCTTTACACATAGCTACCAACCTTGGAAGACGCGAAGTCGTCAGGCTTCTTATCGAGCAGTATAATGCCGATGTTCACTCTCAGGAACTCGACGTACGTGCTGTTGAACGGAGTGATTGTTACCGCATGTGAGATAGTTGCCAACTTGTCGGCTACTCATGAGGCAGACTTTATTGACTCCACTGCATTATGTCGCTTATAATGGCCATTGGCTCATGGTTTCATTGCTCGTGCACGACTTTGGAGCTGCACTCAACCTTACAGACAAAGTATGTTGGATCCGACTGCCATTCGATTCTCATACACTTCACCTATGCATGGGTTACAAGATGGTAAAACACCTCGGCATTGGGCGTCGGAAACCCGAATTCGACTGTATCTAGATGAGCAATCAGTGCAGAGTGACCCGTTTTATGGAACGGCGACCGGCCAGGAATCTGTCGGGACGAGGGATCACTATGGCCAGTACTTATCACGATCCTGTTTCCACTCGACAAACAATCGAGCAGTGTCACAAATCTATCACTTTTCCGGTTAATCCTGATTTGGACGCTGATGTTAAATTGGGCAGCATCTTCCTGAAAACTCCGGCGATATGTTCCATTCCGACGTATTATTCCGCGAAAATGGACCTTCTTCCTCTGGTGAGTACGCAGATGCAGTGAACCTGGTGAAGAGAACAGGCAAAGATGGAATTCAATGTTAGCCATGCCCTGTTTTGCAATGCATGAAACAGCTATCAAAGATTGGTGCTCAACGTTTGCCGAAGTTACAAAAACACCTGGGCAAGATGTTGCAGAGAGTAGCTACACGGACTGAAAGCGTTACTAACAGCATGCCAAGCGGACAGAGCAGCAGCATGGCTATACGCAGCACCAAGGAAAGGATTTACACGAACCGACGCCGAGTACATGGTAGCACTGCGCCTAGGCCCTACGCCTGCACGATCAAGTAATTACAGTACAAAATTGTATGAATCAGACGGTTCGAAGCAGTACAACGTCGTGTGAGATGTGGGATATGATGCAACTCACCCATACCATGGATTCTATAGACATTCCACGCACAAAACAAAAGTAAAGTAACATATTTGATGCATTTTGACACCCTGTCATACATACCTAGTAGTATTACCTACCTATCCAATACCCAGCAGGATTCTAACGGCCGCCATGACCCCCGTGTTCATACCTGTATATCCTTCACTAGTCGTGCTACTCCACATGATATTGACAATTGTATATATAGGGGAAGAAAGTGTGCCCCATGCCTGCTGGAGACCAATAGGGGTCATTTGTGTTGTGTGCATGCATGCATGGCTCATGGGGGATCTGAATTAACTCAATTATACAAAAAATGGAGGATGAAATAGATGATTTCGAGAGTATGTTGCGCTCTCTTTCTGCCCTGCTATGTTTGCCTTTAGTTTCATCACTATGTATATGCGAGTACAGCCGTGGTTAAAGTCATTGTCATTGGAGACGGACGCGTGGGGAAGTCCTCCATGACGCAGAGATATTGTCGAGGTGTATACACGGATACCTACAAGAAGACCATAGGTGTCGACTTTATGGAGAAGCAGATAGAGCTGGAGGACATTGGAGAGGAAGTAAAGCTCATGATATGGGATACAGCCGGGCAGGAAGAGTTTGATTCTTTGACGAAAGGCTATTACAGAGGAGCTGGCGCTGTGGTTCTCGTATTCTCTACAATTGACCGAGAATCATTCAATCACATCCCAAGATGGCTATCCAAAGCTCAAACGGAATGTGGGAAAGTTCCCATGGCTCTCGTGGAAAACAAATGTGATCTCATAGATAGTAGTTCGGTTTCACCGTAAGTGCTGGCTTCCACTGGCCAGGGTATTTTTAGGAGTAAGTTTACATTTTGGGGTTTTGTGTGCGTGTGTGTCTATCTGTACAGGGATGAAGTGGAGGCATTAGCAAAGGAATACGGACTAAGGCTGTATCGGACGAGCGTTAAAGACAATGTCAACGTCAAAGAAGTCTTCGAGTACCTTACCGCTAAATACATTGAGCTACAAGATCAAGGCGAACTAGGGGAACCTGCGGTGGATGTAATTGGTGCGTTGCCTCACTCAGGACACAGCCCCCTGTTTTATAGGGTGGAATTGCCTCTGTTATCTATAGTCGTACAGGTCAACATAATCAGCCAGTGATAGGCGAACCTGAAACCTCCAAGGAAGAAGAAAAAATAGAAGAAGTTGGACACGACGAGCAATCCCATACTCCGAACAAGGCAGATAGATTTGCTCAAGAAAATAAGCACGGAGAAGAAGAGCCATCCCCTGTGCAAGATGTTTCTCCGGAACGTAATGTTCATTTAGATGAGGAAAAGACAGAAAACAGTAAAGCTGAAGAAAAACCAAGGGAACACCAGAGAAAACCGGTGAATCAAAATAGTCAAGATCAAGATATAGATGAAAACATCAAGAGAAAGCTCCCACCCCCAAAACCGAAGGCTTCACAACAGGCGTTTAAATTGACCCCAAGTAAGCAGCGCACAGGTGGCAAGAAGAAGAAAACACTCTGCACTTTGCTTTAAGTGTGCCTGAGTAGATGTCTGAAGTGTCCCAGTCTCAATTGATTTCCACCCCGCCGAAACGACCGAAAAATCTGGTTGCATACCTCAAGTTTGATGATTCACCGCACCCAGTCCTAGAGCGGTAGAGCACCGAGTAAATCAATAATATAATAAACCAGATTTTTTCCCTTTTTTTTCTCCAGTCTAGCGGTACCCCTCGGTTGGAAGATCCAAGTCGAATCCGTAGGACTTTCAACGTCTAAAGAAATACTCTTGTGGAACGTTATTGCCCCATTTGCAGGATTCAATGAACGTCTTTACGAAGGATTGCATTTGAGAGTCTACATATGCGTACAACTACACGGTTAACACTCGTGAAGGTGAGCTACCGGTGCAAAGTTACTACCAGGTAGCAAAGACGAGGAAGAAACAAGGTGGACCGGCACCAAGAGTTTTCTTGCGACGACGACCTGGTAGTATTCGAATCTGAGCCAGGTAAGAACAACGGACGGATTGGGACTACATCCCATGGTGTAGACATCTACGATGATGATAAGCGTTGAAAGATGGGAAAGATTGCCAAGCTATTGGAAAATCGATTGATGAACCGACACGGGCTAACAAGTATGTGGTTGACTACGTCGCCGCTTTGAGGACTTCACAATACTGCGAATGAATAGTCATGAAGTCAAATCGGTGTACTTCCCATTCCAATGCACACATTGCTTTTTTCCGTATCATTTATATTCTACGGCTAAGTTGGGAAGTGCATGCTCAATCTTGCGTTGGGCAGATTCCAAAAGTGGATTTGGATTGTCGTACCTCTCGAATCTGCAGTGTGTATCTCTAGTGTGCACTTCGCCTCTGGTATGTATGGTACCAAGCATTCACTCATTGAATTGGATTGATTCAGGTCACACGCAAGAGGATTCCCTCATTGCGTATGAGTATCCGAGGTTAGATTGAACATTTGAAAAACCTTTTCAGACTCAGTGGGTACTGAAGTTCTTCTAATTTTCACCATTGTCCTCTCTTGTTGCTACTAAAGTCTAAGGGTTCATCCTTGATTTCGTTTTAGAATACGAATCGTGATCCTTGGTGCACTCGTATTGCTCTGTTCTCTCAGGAAAATGGGGACCCCTTCCCTCCTGGTCCTTTTGAATGAAGTTGCCAAAGTATATGGATCGATGCACGCACTATGAACGTTATAGTTGTCGGGACAAACCTATTGTTGACCTCTCGAAAATCCGCCAGTGTCCCTTGAAAGAACGGGAAATCTGGTAGATGATACAAAACTAGGTGGATACCTGACGTATGAACTGGGTTTGACTTTATATCTTTGCGCTGCGTATTGCGATGCTCTCGAACAGGAGCTGATGGTATATAGCTACGATCCTCGAATGCAGATGTTGCATCAAGCCCGAACGAACAAGATGCTCGCTTGTAAGTTTTAAATGTCCAAAACACCCTATATTGGTTTCACTGAGGATATGTGTGTTCCTGTCCTGTTGAATGTCCAATACTGTCGCAGCGTTTTGAATTCCAGGGGCACCACAGTTCGGATTTCTCCAGTGAGCCCTCGACTGTTGGCGTGCGAAGATTCCGAGCCATCCGACGAGGATTCGGACAGAGATGAAAACAGCGCAAGTAGCTCCCGAAGAAGAAATTCTCCGCGAAAGCGTAAGCGCTCAAAGTGAACGGAACTTACGTTACTACTTGCTCCATCCCTTGGCCGCTCAACGAATTTGACCTTGCTCCTCCATAGCCAAGTAATCGCATGATAACTGTCGATCATATACCCTTTATGCGATATGATATCCAACCTTTAATGACCAGTGCTCGTACATGTATCCTCTTGATTGAAACCTAGTTGTGTGTGTGTGTGTGTGTGTGTGTGTACCTTTCCTAACCGAAGTTGCAAGTCCGAGCTCAAAAAATACCGAGAAGGAGGATACTATCGGTTGCCATCGTTTAAGGGTTATTGTCTGTTGGGCGCTAGTAATATGGACGAGCTGCTTGGTGTAAGTGTATCCGAATTTGAGTTGAAGTCGATGTACTCGTTGTGACTTCCGCAAGACCTTCGTCATCTTTTGGATACTGAAATTTGTGGTCATTGGAAAAACATTGTTGGGAATTTTGAAGAGCACATATTTGCGACCGCTTCCAACGACCGCCTGGACCGCCGGCTAACATTCATGCGGCCTTGTGTGTCGACAAAGTTTATTATCTGTGCATGTCGTCTTCATGCTTGTTTAGCGTGAAGTCTCAATGTCAATCACCCTAGACTTAGACTCACGCTGTTCCAGCTGCAAGTAGTTCCACGTGCTGTCGATAAGTTTTGTTGAAGGCTCGCTTTCGACGGTAAATATTTTCGTCATGCAAGTACTTAACCAAGCTTCTTTGCTTCTCAAAGGGGTTATAGTAATCAATACATCCTGGATCTTCCTGGTTTTCTCTCCATGACGGTACTCAACACATAGAAGCTAGTGCCAGAAGTTTGGCCGTAGCTGGAATTAGTTCCAGACATGAGGCATGTGTATGTGCTTATCTATACATCTATCGCTACACAAACAAATTACGACGCTTCTCTGACGGTGGCAGGTTTTGCAGCAGATGACTCTTGCTGTTGATGCCCATCACGTGCACGACCTCTTCCAACAGGGGTTGGTTGGCGAGACATATATGGAGAAAATTCCTGCCGAATCCTTCCTCTACGCAAAGGATTCCCGACAGACGAATCTATCCCTTGAGTGCTCGCTCCTTGTCTCTTCAAGAATCGTATTTCTTGACGGGCCTCATCTAGCTGCTGCTTCAGATCATCAGCGTTTTCAACCCTAGGCTGTTTGCCCTCTTCCGTAACTTCCGCCCGAGTGGCAAGCGGGTTCATTAAGGTTTGCATGGGAGTATCGTCTACTTTCATCGAAGAACTACTCCGTCCCAGATTGAAGGCATCTACTTTCTTGCTCTTACCACATGAACACGCTGAAAGACACCTCATGGCCATCTCAGGATAGAAAGTTGACAGAAGTTCGTACCCAAAGACGAATAGGAAGTAAGCAGCACTCAATACGACAATCACCATTGCGCAAACACCTAGAGCTTCATATTCTGCACGATAATATTCCAAAGATTCCCCAGAGAAGCGAGAGGATAAGAACATAATACCCGACAAGTTGATCAGTATAGCGCAGCCTAACAAAACAGCTTCAACAGTATTGAAATCTGTCAAATACCGAATCATGGGTTCGGAAACCAAGTATTGCGATTTTTCTCGTATTAGCTTGTCTTTTTGGGCATCCCATCCTGTTGATTTACCCTTGGGTCGTTTTGCATTGCGTTCCCGGTTTTCATCCATTGTCTTTTGGATCAACATGTGTAATTCATCCCCCTCCTTCACTTTTCGAGCGTGTTCATCAACGACCGACTGAAAATCACTCCGACTCATGTAGGGTTGATGACGCACTTGGAACACGTACGCGGCAAAGACTACAAGCAGGGTCATCGACAATTGGTATGTGGGACTGCTACGGAACATCAAGGATGTTAAAGCAATTAGGAATTTTCGTAACAATATCATAATGACCCAGTACCATTTGCCGGGTTTAAACAAGTGGTACAATCTCTGGTATCGTCGCCGAAAGAAATAGTTTGGGTTCTCATGTCTTGACTGACCGGTGCCATGCGCTCGCAAGATTTGGTCATGTTTCACTACTGCTTTGTTTCGGCGAAGAAGAATGAACGCAAACGCTGGGAACGCAATAACATACAAAAGCAGAGTAACCACTCCCAAGGGAAATAGAAGCTTTACATGGACACGGCTTTCCCAGCAGACGATATCCGTTCTTCCTGCCATATATAAATTTCCGTCAGGTGGATCTGTTGGAGCACAGTTGAAGACATCCAAGGTCATTCGAGTCAAAAATATGTATAAAATGTACATAATAATTATTATCGACGCAATCAAAGCATTTATGTGTGTGTGTCTCTGGGAAGCAGGGCTTCTTAGGATTAGCAGTTTGTAAAGGTAGCGGAAGGTATAGATCATTGCCAGAAGCGAGAATACAGCAAGAGGTAGTCCCATCGTTGCTAACCATCGAACCTGATACGGAGGAGCTGGTTGCATGTAACAGTCAGGAGCCGCAAGCTCTAGATTCAAATTAAAAAAAGACAACGCTTGCAACGTCGTTTCCATTGTTGATGGCCATTGGACACGGGTGCGAGCAAACAAGGCCAGTACTTGGAAATAGTCGACCCCAATAGTAAAGGCTGCAAGTCGAATGCCTTTCGAGTTAATGATGTACCCACCAACTGCAGCTCCGACGACAGCCATCGCCATAAAAACACCTAGAAGCCATGCGTTTTCAGGACACGTCTTGCACACTCCATTTATCCGAAAATGTGTCCCAGCTTCGCAAGAACTACATCTTTCACCTGTATACCCCTCTGCACACTGATTACTACCCAGGCAAGCCTCCTTTGGAATACAAGGCAAAAAAACGGGACATTTTTCTCGATTTTGACGCTTCTCATGACAACGGCTAGACGGAGTCGTATCATTCGTTTTCCACCAGCCTTCCTGCGATTTGGTCTTATCCACAAAGCGCTCGCCGCCGGGGCACACCGCACCCGGTTCTTCCTTCTCGCATAGCAGGCATTCTTCACCGCTCAATCCATACCATCCACGTTTACACTCGGTCACTACCTTTTCTAGCCATTCGGGGAAAACAAGTTCCCGTTCTGCTACCGACAGAGCAATACTCTTAGCACCGACTTCATCTGTTTGACTAACACATGTTGCCTCCCCATGATCAATCACTTTAGGATTCTTGCAGGTGACGTTCCCAAGTCTTACGTCAATAAATCCTCCTCCAGGACCAAAATTGGCTCCTTCAAAAGTGATTCTTGCACCTTCGGCGTCCGGGGTACTTGGTTTAACATTGTCAATCCGAGGAGGATCAAAGGAGAAAATTCGGCCTTCTTCGATGGGCGATGTACGCGATCCAACCGATACAGTTACCGGCAAATCCTTCCCCACACCTTCGAATAACGTACATACCAACGTAGTATGGGGGTCTAGTGCGTCAGGAGTAGGGAACTCGTCTTTATCAAACAAGCATATGTGTCCGTCAATATGCACTTCTTTCGGAGCTCCAACGGGACCGAAGTTCGTTCCGTTCACTTCAATCGGGACTTGACCCGTCGTCGGAAAGCAATCTGGAAACTCTTGGATACAGTTTGTACGATTACCGGAACTCTGGCAACGGCGAAACGGGTCGCAGTTCTTTCGACTACGCCACCCCGGTTGCAGCCGATGGACAGAATGAACTGCTGGGGGATCGTAGTCGAATTTCAGTGTGTTACGGTTACCCTTCCCAGCACTCCAATGTGCAGGTGAAACAGTGACATGATGATTCGTACTATACCCCTCGGGCAGAAGGAACCGCACTTTCGAATGTGAATACTCAACCACGTGCACTTGTTGTTCCTCCCCAAACGACACATTCCCGGTCCGTCCAAAGTTATCACCATGAAGGGTGACAATAATTGGACTCCCACTACTATCCCTGCCACTCGTTGGACCTGAATTGGGACTTAGCTCTGAGACGGTTGCCTCTTTATAGGAAAGCACATCCTGTAATGGACCGCTGCTCAGACCATCAACCACGGCTTGTACAGAAAAAGAGTCGCCTTGTCCAATGGGAGGGTTGCATTGAATGACACTGTGGTTGGAGCCTACTAGTGTACATCGGGTGGGCGAGTTCAAGATTCCGTCGCCTTCAAACCATACTTCCACCTTCGGTTCAAAGGCAGCTGGACCACGTTGCGCATATTCACCAGATGGGGGACCAAAATTGAATCCGTGAAGTAAGATGTAATAGCTTTCGGTAGGTGAGGTAGGAATCTCCGGAGGTGAAATGGATACAATAGAAGGAATTTGGTATCGATACACAAACTTATCAAAATTTGAGGGCGGACCCACAGAAAACGTGACTTCGATTTCACTTCCGGCTCCTTCCGGAAGCACAAGTTCCATCATCCTGTGGTCGTGTCTTTCGAGATGAATATTACCGACTAACAGGTCACCAATCCTAACCTGAGTTTCATACTGAAGCTCCGACGACCCAAAGTTCTTACCGTGTATCCTTACCAAGCTACCAGTGGTAGGAATGCCACCTACAGTTGCGTCTTCGTAGTTTGCAAACTGTTGACACTCGCTGCTGTCGCTGACAAAGGCAACATCGTCACTCATGTCGGTTCCATGAGGATTTTTACCCAACACTTCCACAACGCATATTTTTGGTTTTGCGTAATCGACAAAGAGTTCACCAGCGGGAGATGACACTTTGGATACATTCACGCGCACCTGATGTGCATTCCCCACGTTGGGAGGGGTCAAACAACTAACATTTCCTATCATCACTCCATTCTCGGATTCACCCACTGAGCATATCGTGACGTTGGTACATTGTTTGTTTCCTATCTTGACTTCGACGGAAGTACCTTTGCTGTCAACCCCTTCGACGTCGAACAGTTTGAAGAGCTCCCCACCTTCAGTTGCAAAAGGAGGCCAGGTAACATATGCCTGTTGCCCGGCGATGGAAGGTGAGAGCGGCTGGAATGGCACAGATGTAGTGGTTGTGTTCTGGTCTAAATTGCCGACTCTGATGGTATTTGTGACTGCTTCCAACGACCGCCGACTAACACTCATGGGGTCTTGTGTATCGACAAAGATGATTATCTGTTCATGACTATACCTTTCTTTGGGGACGAAAACCAGCTCATCATTGACGAAAACCCGCCCACAACAAGTACGGTCATCGCACGCGGGACCTGCACAAAAATTCTCTCCATCAATGGTCACCTTCATTTCCTTAGAGTCAGTACGGGGGATTGAAGGTGCCACATTTGTTACTCTTGGTTTGTTGTAGTCAAACAAGACATAGCTGGAAAAAGTTTCTCCGACTTGCACGAAGACGGGACGATCAGCCCCAAATCCATTGGGTAGTTGAAACTGTAGTGTTTGCGAAACAGCACCAGTTTCTGGCTTTACACCAACAATGAAAAGACTGTCCAGCCATTCGTGTACATCCTCCTTGGTTAGCCCTAAGGCTTCGATATTTTCTAGCCAGGTGGAGGGATCCTCTTGTTGCCGCATCAGTAAGATACGTAGTGTGTCTTTCCAATCCTCCAACCCTTTCTCCAAGGCCAGAGTAATAAACGCACCATCTGTGTCCATCAAAACCCTCACATTGGCCATGTCGACCAAGTTGACACCAAAGTCATGTCCCGACAGGGTTATGTACGGCATAGAATTTCTAGCGGACGAAATGCTAAATCCCGTAGGTCCCTGATGCGGATGGATGCTCTCCACCACCGGGGGAGCGTACGATGTCAAGACATGGGTACCAAGACTAGACTGTCCAAAAACCGTCACAACCCACCGATGCCGCTGGCCATGCCCAGCAATTGTGCGGCAACGAATTCGTCCATGGGAAAGTACGACGCATCCTTCGGCTGCATACTCGGTACCGCTTCCGCCGTACGTCACGGACTCCAAAAACCAAGCGGATTCGGAACCGGGAGGGCCAAAATTATCCCCTACGACATCTACCCACTCTCCACCCAGCGTACTCAACCACGAGGGATCCGTTCCATTTACGCCCTGGACATCAATAACCTTAGGCGCTTCGTAGGAGGTTGTAGCCCGCTCCGATTCTTGACCCCCAATGACAACAGACCAAGCATGTTCGGCCCCGGCCCCAGGAGCAGTCCGACATTCCAATCTCTCATGACTCAATACATTGCAATGGGAGGCGCGGAATGTTTCAAGTTCATTACCGTACACAACCGAATCAACGGGTGTACCTGCCGGTCCAAAAAAATTACCATGGATAAACACAGTCTCATTACCGCTCGTAGCAAAGTTTTGAATCCCCTCGTCCACGGAAAATGGCCGGTCAAACATCGCCACAACAGGAGGATTATAGTTACTCACACTGTTCAACTTGCTAGACGGTTGAGCACCTACTTGTACCCACCAGCTGTGATTCTTTCCCACTCCTGGAACGGTGAGGCATTCAATCCTCTTATGCGGTTCTTTTACCTGACATCGACTCGCTGTATATTCTAACGACTCCCCATACTGGACGATAACGCCTTCTCCTTCACCTAAACCAGGACCCAAATTAGATCCGTGAAGAGTAATAACTTCATCCCCTTTGGTATCCAACGCTTGAGGCTCGCGACCAACTATATCAGTCACCCGGTCCAACTCAGGAGGATCATATGAGAGAGTGTCCTCACGACTACTACCTGTTATGCCTGACGACTGGTCCTGTATTGTTACATGCCACGTAAAATTCGTCCCGATGCCCACCGGGAGTGCGCACTTGAGAACTGAATGGTTGCCAAAACTACAAGTGGTAGGGAAATCGTACTGGTTGGTGTGCAAAACAGCAGAGACAAAGTCTAGTGAGGGACCAAAATTCATTCCTTCGATCAAAAATGCGTCAATACTCCCGGTAGTAGGAAACGTCTCCACTAAAGGATGTACATCCATTATGAATGGCAATCCGTAACCGATCGAATCAAAAGTAACCCAATCAGAAACTTGTCTCCACTGCGGACTGGCAGACGGAATCGTCACTCGAAATTCAAACCCTTGTCCAACACCTTCAGTTGTCAAACATTCGATTACGTTGTTGTTCACCACACCACAGGACTGAGCAAGTAGAGTACCCTGACTGATTTCCTCACTATTCAGACGGTACTCTACTTTCACTGGAATGGGAAACATTCCTTCAGAAGACTTTAACAATTTCTGTCCGAACCCAGAACCTTCCAATGTAAAACGTTGGCCTCCTTTGGTTGACGCACTGTTCGGCCACCCCATTACATTGTGAATCACAGGAATTTCATAAGCGGTTAGTCTTGGAGCCACGACACTGTCTTCGTCTATGAAAAGCGTCCACTGTAAGTTTTTCCCAACACCCGCAGGGACTGAACAAAACACCATGGAATTCTCATAAAGATTTGAGTGCATCGTTCGGGAGCAAGAGGTATTATCCTTCATTTCTCCCTGCGGAGAGGAAACTTCAGCCGTAATACTTGCTTCGCGCCACATCGGACCCAGATCATGTCCTTCAAACTGGATCGTCGATCCACCCGAGGAAGCATGAATGTCAGGTATTGGAATGATAGAGTCAATGGTCAAATCATTGACGTTCTCTACGGTAATTTCCACGTCCGCCTCGTCAAACAGACCTTCATCATCAGTGACGCGCAGCCGTAACAGGTGACTTGGGTCTGATTCATAATTCAATCCAGGACCACTGGAAGAGACTACCAACCGACCGTCATTAAAACGGAAGGAAGAATTCATACTATCCTCTTCGATGACACTAAACGCATGACTTGTCTGTCGGTTTCGGTCAAAAAACGGAAAATCAGCAATATTGGCAATAATTAATGAGTTTTCGGCCACAGAAACTTCGTAAGCAGCTTGTTCGAATTTAGGAGCAGTATTGACAAATAAGACATTGACGGTGGTCGTCACCACATCCAAAAGTCCCGCTTCATCAGTAACCTTCACGTCTACCACATACTGTGACTGTTCGTAATAATCCAATAAACAATTTGTCGACAGGTTTGCTACTAGGCCCTGTCCGCCCCGGGTCGCCTCAGCATCCATAGGAACTATGGGAAGCTTACAAGTTGCCCCTGTGTCATCGTTCACCTTGCTTAATTCCGCGCTAAACGTAAGCTTATTCTGACTGCCCAGATCCCTATCAAGTGCCCGTATTTCACGCAAAACATATCCCACTGCACGATCCTCTCGAATTTGTAAACTGAGAGTATCCGGAAGCTCCAAGAAACGCGGTGGTTCAGCGATATCTTTAATTTGTACGATTAAACTTCCTTCCACTCGAAGACCAGCATTGTCAACGCATGCCACCAAAAATTCGCCAGAAACAGATTCAAGTCCCTCGAAATCGAAGCGGGAAGAGTCTAGGATTTCCAATCGTCCATCATTTCTGCGAATGCGAACGATCTCTTCGTATACGTTGGGGCTGCTCCCCAGCAACTGATAGCCCACACCGAGGCTATTCTCATCCATACATTCCAGCTGGAAAGACTCGACAATTCCCTCGTGATGTTCGTCCACATCCCACGTAATTTTCTCTCCCTTCGCAAATTTCTCGGAACTGCCCACCCATTTTGGAGGAGTTTGCAAATTCTTGATATGTACGAAGTGCGTGCTACTCGCCTGCAACCCGTCCGAATCCCTCACCATGGCATCAAACGAATACACATCGCCGACATCGTTGAGCGTCAGATTAAGCGAATCCCCTGGAAAAAACCAGAGTTTTCCAGAGCTACTAAGTAACAAAAACTCGGGACTAGACACCATCGAATATTTGAGACTGTCCCCAAAATCGTTATCGATACCTTCCAGTTTGCCCAAAGACGACCCACTCTCTGCGAAGAAATTTAGAGTAAAATTTTGCATAGGAGGGTCGAAGAATGGAGCTTCCAAAATGTCGATTATCTCGACTGTAACGCTTGAAACAGTGCTAACGTTGTTGACACTGTCTATAACACGAAAAGACAACGTTTTGACTACTTCTTCCGGGTAAGATGTTTCATAATCCGGTATGTAGCCGGGAGCGACACTGATCTTCCCATCTTGTTTCGAAAGAGTGAAAAAGTTCCTTAATGTAAGCTGTTCAAACTCAAAGGTAGACGCCGGCGACGCAAATTTCATATTCGTTCCTTCAAACTTATCCACTTCATTAACATCAATTCTTCCAAAATATCCCTCCTCCGCAGTTGAACTTTCGTTCACTTGAAAGTACTGAGGAGGTATCATCGGTGGTTCAGGTACATCTACGACGCATATCGTCAGCTCTTCTTGTATGCTTCGTGAAGGAGAACCATTATCTTGAACGCGAACAATGATATCACCCTCTTGGATTCGTTCATAGTCTAACGAGGCAACACCACTGGTTCTTAGACTCCCTGAGGTTTCGTCTACGGTGAAATTGGTAGAGAACTCGTTATCGGAAACAATTCCATAGAACAGACGGTGGTTGTCGTCCAAAGCCGCGTCCTTGTCACAGAAGAACTGAGACAAATCTTCAACTGCAGTCTCTACTGCACCCTCCTCTATTTTCAATGGAAACGTCGGTCTTGTAAAACGGGGTGAGGAATTCACCCGTTGAATACGAACTTCTACCTCCGTAGGAGACGATACCAACGGCCCTAACTTGTCGTCGGTTCTCTCGATCACCTCAACTGTAACGGTAAGTTTGATCCATTCGTCGTACAGGTCACAAGACGTGCACGGACGAGCATCCGCGCATTGAATCACATTGAAAGTAGCATCTTCGTGAACAGTGACGTTGCCACCATTTGTTAGATTCAAGCGATCTTCATTGGAATCGTGAACATTGGACCGTAATTGCCCCAAACGAAATGCAAACTTCGTCCCACCTTCATCCTCCACTGATAGTGCACCTACAGTACCAGAGGCATCCTCTCTCATTTCAAGTGTTTTCGTCGTTATTTGCGGTCTTGAGCGAACTTGCTTCACCGTTACTGGGATCAATGCTTTTACTGGATCGGCAGTACCATCGTCATATTGCACCTCGATGAAGCGAGGAACTAGCGAGGACGAGCTCTCGCTTAAGAAACTACTATCGTCAACACGCACAGCGCCATTGGAGTCAACATCAAACGCTTTGCAGAACGTCTCCGTAGTGCAACTACGCATAGATATCTTTATGTTGTCACCATCTGGATCAGACACATATTCTGAATGGAGCAAACTACGGATGTTATCACCATCTTTGTCTTTTTCGGGATATATTCGCTCTCCATTCCCCGCAGTTTCAAGAACGTACAGTGGCGGTGGACTCCCCGCGACTATTGGAGCCCTGTTCGGTTGAACGACTTTCACCAGGACTTCCTGTGTGACAGTTCCTGGCTTATTGCGGAAATTGTCACTTACACGAACACGCAACGTGAAAGACGACTCAGATGTGTGTAGAAGTTCTTCAGGTTTACCAACTGTTAACTGTCCCGTACATGACCCTAAGGAGAAGGGATGTTCCGGATCCTCAATCACATTTCCATTGGAATTGACCAGCGAAAATGTTAGCTCGTCACCATCTGGGTCAGAGAACGTGCCCTTAAGTGGATCCCCGAGTGGTTCACCCTGAACCATGCCGCGTTCAGCCTCATAGACGACAGGATCCGTACCCACTCCATCTTTCCTGTACGGAGGCGCATTTTCTTGCTTTAGGACTAAACGCACAGTACACGAGGTGGTATCAATTTTGTTCCCAAATGAAGGCCCGCCATCTCCATCGCTTTGTTTGTCTTTTACCCAAATAGAGCCGCTCCACCAGATGAAGCCTTCATCTTGTCCGCAATCTTCACCCCAGTGTAGCCGGAATGTTGTGCTCGGCCCATTGCCTATAGCAAACACCTTACCGTTCTTCTTAAACGAAATTTTCCCTTTGTGTGTATTGAACCCATGATACCGTCCGTAGCTTGTCACAGGACCAGAGTCGTCGGGAGAACCAAAAGCGAAGTCCCCTCTACAACGACGTGTTTTTTGATCGTTCCAATCTGTATAATAACGTCCATGATTGATTTCAGAGGTATCATGATTATTTGAAAGATACGATGATGAACGTATTTTGAAGTCTTCCAAATAAAAGTGCGTGTACCCGAAGGGGATAGGGATATCATAGTGTGCATAGTTGTCTCGGTTGTTCACCGTATAAGGGCGATTTCCATCGAGGAAGCCCTTCTTCCGAATACTACCCCAAGAGCGAAGGGCGCCCCCTAGCTCATTCTTTGCAATGTCCCTAGTGATGCGGGCATAACCATTCTTGCACTCGATCGAAAATGCATTGTTCTTGCCATCATCCCATGGGTCAATTTTGTAGGTACCATCACGAGGAACCTCTAGACAACTCCGATAAAACGCTTCCTCTGCATCGGCCTCAATTTTAATGTCGTATGCGTCACATTGAGAGGACGTCAATGAAGCACCTTCCTTCAAAATCAATTGGGCGTCTCTCTGGGGTATGCCGTTATATTCCCTACTACTCTTTTCATTTCGTATTGTAAACAGGTCCTCATCTGTAACATCCGCTTTGCAAGGTTCTCCAGACCTTGTGTTGCCGTTCTGTACAGCCGACACGATATTGTATTCCCATTTGTCCCATTGTACTTGAACCTGAACCTTAAATGGGTCCCATAATTCTTTGGGTTCAGAAACAGGTTCTTTGATTTCATCAACAAAAAAACGATTGCTTCCACTACTCAAAGCACATGTACCGTCTTTCCACACTGTATTTCGCAGGCGCAGACCGTTACGACAGCTAAATCCCTCAGTGCATGGCTTACAATCCGTACGGGTTGACTTATCAGAATCTTCAGGGAGCGTGTAAAACCCTGAGGCACATGCTTTGCGTTTCCCCTTCACACAGTAGAAGCTAGGGTTCTCATCTGAGCAAAGCTGTTGCTGAGGCGAAGTACTGCCTTCAGGACAATAGAAACCGTCGTAACACACTCCTGTGCACAACTCACTCGTTAGACCCTCATTATTTCCATATCTTCCTTCAGGGCACGGAAATCTCTCCCCATCCTGGCAGTAATACCCCTTGGGGCATTTCTTCGTGCCAAATCGCCGATCCGCAGGTACGTCTATAGGGGTAGAAAAGTAGCCTTCACTCACATCTTTGGGAGTAGAAGCGCCTTCAGGACAGTACCGATCTGCTGAGCCACATGTATTCCAAGAAGCTTTAGCAGTTCCTTCGGGACAATAATAGCCAGCAGGACATGGAGCAGTACAATCAGGACTCGTTTCACCTGCTCGACTGTACTTTCCAGCAGAACATGGTTGTCCGGCGTCGGGATGAGTTAGCCCATCTTGACTACAATAGCGCCCAGCCGTACAAGGCCCTTCACACAATGCGTCACCACTACCTCCACTAGACGCATATCTTCCTGCAGGACATGCAGATTGTGAATCTGCTCCGCGTGGTGCAAAATATCCAGCATTCGTCAAAATGCAAGAATCTTGTCCAAATGAGTCCTGGTATTTGCCGGCCTTGCATTGAACGCACGACGCCGCTCCTTTAGTAGCCTGAAACTTCCCAGGAGAACAATTAGTGCACGCAGCTGAACCCTTCTGTGCGGTAAACTGGCCCGCAGGACAGCTACTGCAGCCGGTCGAACCCTTCGAATCGGTGAACTGACCGATAGGGCAAGCTGTGCACTGTTTCCTTCCACTTTTTTCGGTGAAATAGCCCTTTCCACATGCGTCACACTCTGCACTTCCTTGAGAAATGGCACTATACCCCAAGGGGCATACCTTACACTCCTCAGATCCGGGCGTATTCTGAAATTCTCCGGTAGGACACACGGTACAAACTCTTGCGCCCTCATCGGAATACTTTCCAGCTACGCAAGAAACACATTTCTCTTGTCCTGTGTCAGGCTGCTTTCTTCCCGAGGGACATAGTTTGCAACTCTCCGCTTTAGTCAACTGTTGCCCCGAGAATGTTTCCGAATTGAACTTGCCACTCTGAAAACAGCATAGAAATATCCATGAGCATTTCTCTCCCCTTTGATGGCCTAGTTGAGTATACTTACGTTGCATTCGCAGCAGTAGTCGCCACTCAGATGATGTCCAAGTAAACATACATCTTCCCCATTCCATTTCAGAGTTGACGTGCATTCCGAAGCAGTCACAGTATTCCCGTTCCACACAACTATAAGTGAGCATAGTACGCTCACAATGCGAAGCTGGTTGGTTGATACTACCGACATCATGGACACCTGGAGCAATAAACAGGTTTGGGTGACAAGTAGAATGTCGACCAGTTGGAAAACAGAACTTCGAACCAAAGAAAAGCGTTCGAATCGTTCTAAGCTATTGAGACTCGACCGGATGGCGCTGATTGGAAAGAACGCAAAAAACCAAAAACCAAAAAAAACAGGTCGGTGGGTGAATTTTTCGAACCCTTTACAACTGATCAATCCATGTAGTCAGCTCTCTTTCCACGTGTGTTTATAAAAAGTCGATGGTCATATATGCCTCATACAGGTCTCATCTCGTGCGAAGAGGTCTAAGCACTGTCTTGTCGTAGTGTACTTGTCTATCGAGCTAGGAAAACAGCTGTCAGTACATAAGAGGTGTTCTTACTTACATGCTGGGAAAGACAAAGACAGTATCAAGGATTTCGCTTTCCTGTATCTGTCTTACTAAACGTAGAAAGGCGTATTTTCAGAGGACATGACTATCCCGACGTCGAAGACCGACTGTACATGCGTAGAACAGCATGTTCGCACGGAATAGACGTTGAAGCCGTTGGCAGTGGTCGCACGAGGCTCATGGCCAGTGGTGGCTCCCCCCGGAGCGACGAGCGACGAGCCGAGCGTCCCGAGCGTAAGCCAATTTCGGAAGAAAACACATTTGATTACCACGTGGGAGTCAGGATGATGGGAATCCGTACACGGAACAGATCTTGGAGAGATTACTCAAGATATTTCGCGGGTGATAGATAATGCCGAACAAGAGCAAGCCAGTAAGGTTGCAGCCGGGCCACTGTGGCCCACTGATCCCAATACAACTTTAACGTGTTTAGAGGTCACCATCGTTATGTTTCCATGTGCGTCAAAATTGGAACAAATACGCTTGTTTTCTTTCAGTACTTAAACTAAGAAACTTTTTGTGCCGTAAGAAACTTCGGGGTGAGAAAGCGGCTTTGGCAAACGAATGTTCAGGAACGTTGAAAGGAGCATGGAAACACCAAAACAGTTGGAAACTGGGATAGATAGCATCCTAAATAGTTACGTACTTTTGGAGGGAAACCTAGTTGCGTATTCGGTTGTGCTTCCCCTCCCCCTCTTTTGTCCCTCCGTGGTGTTGAATTGTCGAAGTTTTCCAGTATATGCCATTGGTATAGTTTTCACTGGGCAAAGCATATGGATGTATTTAGGCGTTGGGATCGCGTTACATAGGGTTCACCTTGGGGGGTTTTGACATTATGGAGAAAATTACGAACGGGGATTCCCGCATCTAGGTGAGTACATGTTGAGTGCACCTTCGCCACCCGAGATGCGAACGGATTATCAGAAGAGACGCTAAAAGAAGAAAAGTTATTACGTGTAGCCGAAGGGATCCACTACCGGTATTGTCTCGCGACCAGCCCACGCCCCAACATTAGTTTTGTTCATCTTCGACGTTGGAGTCTCGCCTTTTCCATTGGGGATGTGGATGGTAACTCTACTCCGCGAACGGGAAAGCGATACGCAGAAACATAAATTCTTCCAGATCCAGTAAGCTAGTGGAAAGTGAGTGGAAGCGCCTTGCTGTTTCGACATGAATACCACGTCTATACGATCCATGTGAAAGTAGATATGAGCAGACGGAAGCGGGCCATAGCAATACTGGAGTTCTAACGAGGCATATGTCTATTTGTTGTATGTTTTAGGGTTTCTCAAATGAGGAGGTTACTCAACCTTATGGGACATCTCATCTTGACTAGGTACTTCGTGGTTCTCCACATACTGCCTAAGGTGTAACAGTCCAGGCATCTCCATCGACGTAGCTTGGATATCTAAATCATGCAAACGCTTAGTTGCTGCTGTAGCGTCCAAAACATTGTCTGTCTGCATTCTCTGGAAACGGTCGCGGACAACTAAAGGCTCAGGAAGTTGTTCAAAAGCAAGTCCAATCAGATCCGCAAGAGCGGGAGAAACGTTGATCACATGCGGCGAGCGAGCTCGAATAGTCTCGAAAAAGTACTCAACAACTTCCCTATAAGTGTACACATCAGGGCCAGCAAAATCGTATGTTTGCCCTAGCATCACTTCAGGCTCGGTACTCTGCAAACACTACCAAGAAAGCAACTAAGATCGCTCAATCGGATGAAATACATCAGTGGATACTTACCGTGCCGATGCGGTGGATGCCGTACGCGAGGTCATGTACAAACAAGGGTTGCACACTTGACATACCGCCATCGACAAGCGGTACACGAGGAAGCATCCTATAGAGGAATGCAAGAAGGTTCAAGAAACGATCCTCTGGACCAAATACGTCAGCCGGACGGACAATAGTTGCGCCGGGGGCTTCGGCACGGACGGCTTCTTCGCCTAGAGCCTTGCTTCGTGCCCAAGAAGAAATCGCATATTTATCCGCAGCGAGAGCAGATGTGTGAACCAAGTTTGTCACTCCCTGTAATGAACACAATACGTACGAAGTGAACAAACCGTAAAGAACAACCCCTCCAGGTTTCTAACATACATATTCAGCTGACATGCGAGCAATTTTCGCGGCCACATCGACATGCACGTCTTCAAATCTATAGTTTTTAAGCCATGGAAGGTAATGGCATGTTTCATAGTCCTGCAAGTCCAATTCACAGAGCTACATGAGTAGAGCGACACACTCGGGTAGCCGGGGGAACCCATACCTTTCCTATCAAATTGATCACAATATCGGAACCTTCAATGACCTTTCGCATCGAGTCATCATCTCGGGGAGAGAAAGGCGTAGGTATGACAACTCCTAAATCTCCCATTTGCTTCAAATGTCTCCATTCCATCTCATCTCCTCGGTAAGGAATGATACATTGTGTTCCTTGTCTCGCTGCATAGCACGGAATACATGTCAATGGTAAACAAACGTACAGTGAGCTTTAAAGCATGTGATTCCTGAAAACATACCAAATAAATGGGTAACATAGCGTCCGACAAACCCCGTGGCACCAAATATCGTGGCTCGGAGTCCTGTAGTTCCAGCCCGTAGCGAGGGAGAAACAATATCCGAGTATCCTCGTGTTTGGCCAGGCTCTTTTTCGTGAGTTCTCTGCGCAAGTAGAACGGCCATGTATAGAGTGCAGGATAAGGCAATAACGAACGTAATACAACGATTACAAGCACCAATACGTCCGGATGGGTGACTAGAGAGACACTGTTGTTTGGTCTCTCCTTCCTTCCCCATTGATTGCACCACGCCCTTTTCCCGTATATGCTTAGTTTGTTCAACTGTTAAAGCGTTGGGATCGGTTTTATTGACAAAAATGAGCAAGACGTACATTCATGGGGCTACAAAGAGGATAGGACAGGCAGCCGTTCCTCGAGGTTGCCGCCCTTATGGCGTTCACAGCCCGTCTTTGCGATACCAAGGCAGTCATCTCTTCTTCCCAGTCTGTTGCTCTTCTACCTGGTCTATACATAAGCCAACCAAGTTATGTGGACAGAGTCCGGCGTTGAACATATCATATCATGATTCATACTCTAGACATTTGACGGGGATCCGGGCGCAACGCCCGGCCGGACCGGGAGCAGGTGCCAATGCGGCATTGGAAGTTGTGCTCTAACAACTTACCGGGTATGCTGGGTATGGGCTGAAAAAAGTTTCCGGTGAAAACTACAGCAAGGACCTCAGGGCGACAGAGTGGGGTCGGTAGCGTGTGAAATTAAATCGTGCACTTTTGAGACATTTTCAGGCATTATGGAAACATTTACTTCTTTGACCAAATGAACTCTGAAGTATGTGTATCCGTGTCTTGAGTCACATGTTGTATCGGGATGCCGTACACATCTAAACTGTATTCAAGCGACTATTAAGAGCTAAAGTGCATACAAAACTCGCCAGTGCAATTACAAAAGAACATCGTCATTTCTACCCCGTGGTTATGTACGTATTAGTCTGTTAGTACTGTACAACCGGTACAACCGCTCCTATCGGAAGACGTCTGGTCTAGGTGTGTAGTCTAGATGCTAGTGATGTCACGATAGGCCGAGTTTTCATATTTGAGTGTTACTTCTCACATTGCTTCAGGCAGAACAAAATGAGATGAATTGTGGATGCGCGACATATTGTGTGTCTACCAACCTGTACTCAAAAAGTAGAAATCCGGCACAGACGGAGTCCGGGAGTATGGGTTTTGGATACCAGTTGAAGTTCCGTCCCCGCTGGGTAAGATAATGGCAATACCGACAGACTTGATAGCGACCTTGGAAGATCATGTATCTAAACTGACAGTTGGGTTTGCTCCAAAAACACGTTGGTAGTAATAAAATGAACTCGATGGATAAAGAATGTCTCACAAAAGCTGCTCTCGCCGGGAGATTTCTTCGTGTTGACTCACTTACTGGCTCTGAATGGTCTGAACCTTGTCCAGACCCACTACTGCTTGACGACCTGGTATGGCAATGAGAGATCTATCCTGATAAGTGCGAATGTCATAACACAGTCCGTGGATTTTGGGATCCGCAGAACGTAGGTTTGCTCCTGGCGGCTTCGTTGGGACGATGCGAGGTGGTGCTGCAACTATTGAACCAGCGCCATGCTGATCCTGCTTGCCACGATAAGGTACGGGAATCAACATTCTTCTGCTTTGTAGGGTAAGAAACGCGTGGTGAAAGGAGTTCTGTCTGCTTTGACGCGATTTTCAGGAAGGCAACACTCCGCTTCATTTGGCGGCCCAGCAGGATTTCGCGGAGGTGGCCAAGACACTGCTGGAGCACAGAAGCTCATCTACCAAGAAACATCTGGCTCTCATCAAGAATGCCGTAAGGACTGGGATTCTTGGTCAAGCAAGAACAGGATGTACAGTAAAGCGGAGGTTGCAACCATTGCAGGAGTTAGACCTTCCCATTCATGTTGCTTGCCGTGGAGGATCGGCTCAAGTAGCGAACGTGCTCATCGACAATGGCGATAGGCACTTTTTTAAGAAAGACAGGGTATGAATGCACTAGTAGTTGATGCATTAGCTCCTTTGGTAATTGGTAAAGGCTCTTCAACGCAGCGAGGTTGTACCCCCTGGAGACTTGCGCTAGAGAATGGTACAAGGCAAACTGTCCAGGCGTTGATGCGTCACCAACAAGATGTCGGTATCGTTATTTCCGTAAGGATTCTGTGTCATTTATTGTGTGCGTTGTAATCAAAACTGAAAACGATAACCATCAACGAGGCTAAATTCCAGACCGGCGAACTCCGCGTAGGATTGCGTTTCGGCGTCACATGTCTGGCAAAGAGACTCCGAAAGAAAGCCAATTTTGATAAACTGAGCGTACGCAATATGAGCGTTACTGTTTCTCACTGTTATGAGATGCTGGTCTTCCTGATGCCATGTAGTGCAGGACTCGGACATCGTCTTCTTCGCTGCCCATACTGGGGACACGGGTCTCATGGAAAAAGCAACTGTTGACGATATAGCAATTCAGGATTTCGTAAGTCTGTTGATAAACAATTAATGGTCGTGTGTATAACACATTAAGAAATACTTGCAGAAAGGGAATACCCCTCTTCATATTGCTTGTCGAGAAGGACATGAAGATGTTTCTGCCATTCTGATTTACAAAGGGGCAAGCACAGATGTTTGCAACGATGTATGTGTAAACGGTCGGACTTTGAAGGCGTCATTCTTTCTTGAATAGTACAGATGCAGAACGGAGAAACACCGCTATACTTGGCGGTTAGTTCGGGGATGTCAGCCATTGTTCAACTACTGTTAGAGAAAATGGCTGCTCGTAAGCGGAAAAATCACGTGAGTCAACATAGTACATGACTAAATATCCTATTAGTTTCCCTTACATGCATTCACTTTCTGGACATGTTTTCTATTTATTCCTTCGCTGTTTCGTTGCAGAACACCCTTGCCGCATTGAAGCTTGGCTGTTGCAAGGGATTCCTCGCCATCACGGGAACATTGCTGGATGTATTTGACTTTGGCCGACACGACATTATCAGCTGTATGAACGCAGCTGCAGTAAATAACCAAAGAGATGTTGTGGTACTACTGCTGCAGAGTGTCCTATACGAGTCCAGCGTAGGTAACGACGATGAGCTGATGAAGAACTGTCCTTTGTTGAAACTGTCAGCATGGTATTGTGGTGCTTGCTTGATTCCATGCAGGCACTAAGACAAGCTGTACAGTCGGCCGCATCGTATGGGCACGGTAAATTGGTAGAGCATCTAATCGATTGTTTTGATTTGATAGATGATGGAATACAAGTACGGTCGACGATAGTCTGTTTTATTATTGTGATTCGCGGTATCTCTCTCTGCAGTACACTGCGCTCGCGATCTCTCATGCAAAAGAAAACAATTTTCCAGATCTTTCTCATACACTTGAGGAACGCTATCGCTACTGGGACAATGTGGTGACTCATCCCAGTGGTATGAATACACTCATTGGAGAAAAGTATCTCATTTCAGCAGTTGTGGAAGGCGACCTAGGGAAAGTGTTCAGTATGATTAACTGCGCCGGCGGTTCTAATAGAATTTGCGCTTCGGAGTTCCCTCGGAGGGTAAGAAACGTTTAGTTCTTGGATATGTTTTTGTTTGAACCATGCTACCGTTGCAGTTCGACAACGAAGCCTTGTTGCTAGCGGCCATGATTGGTGACAGTGCCTCTACTGAGATTCTCTTGCACAGAGGGGCAGACCCTGAGACCAAAAACCATGTAAGCAAACGCGAGTACACAACGTACATACAGGCCGTTTATCTTGCCCGTCTCACGCCAAACTCAGTGGAATCAGTCGGCACTTCACCTCGCTCTCATGACGAGACAAGTTGGAGTCGTCCGCAGCCTGGTCAACAGCGGAAAGGTGGACATAGAGTCGCGAGACCATGTAAGCCTTCAACAGGGATTTTATCTCAGGTCATCTGACTTCCATCTGTAGAATATCTTCGCGCTCTCAGAATGGGAGAAGTGGATTAGAGCGGGCGGCATACCTCGGATTCGAGAGCGGGTTTGACACGCTGTTAAAGGAGTACCAGACACCCAATGATGTAAGCAAGTAACTGGTCTACTGCTTGCGGATGCACGTGTCATATGGTGGTCCGATTCATTTATGCAGACTGTGAAGAAAGCGCTGGCGATTGCTGCTAAAACAGGAAAGACGAATATTGTCAAGGAAACGCAAGATCCTGTGGTGTACGAAGATGTAAGTATCTACTTTTAGCAATGGATTTGCCATAACAAGCAGTTATGCATACACTCCTGCAGCTGCTTTCCATAGCGCAGTGGAGTTTCATGAAATCTGAACGAACACGGCAATACTCGCTGGATCTCAAGGACTTACTTGGAGGAGTACGTTCGCCTACTGCTGTTCCTAAAGCGTTTCGTTCTATACGGTAATGTCCTGAAACAGAAGACCCGACAAATGCAAAAACATGCTCGACGCCAGTATTTTCCGGCAGTAGCCCCAAGGGCCACTGGATTGAGGTCTGAGAAGCAGGAGCATCGGTTGGTACAGTTATCTAAAGAGATAGACAAATGCGAATTCTGGAAACTGGTAGAAGAACACGGTGGGAAGGAGTCTATCAAAGCCGAGGCACTTCCTTCGCAGGTACGAGCCCGTGACTTTATATCCGAAGCTCGTCAACCTTTTATCGCATGTCGAATTCGTTCGCAGGATGTGAAAGGTGCGTTGTTAGCTGCAACCCTTCTCGGGAAACGTCGTTCTGTGGAGGAGATAATGACGTGGGACACAGTGAACGTGGGTTCAAACGTGACCATCCGTGTAAGCAGCGCCAACACTCCATGTCGCGAAAGGAATCCAGCTGTATTGCTTACTGCAGGTAGTTGGTACCACTTCGAGGATTACCGATAAGGTATGTGGGTATTGTGCCGGTGACAAGGATATTGACATCCGAAGTCGCTGGTTTGCAGGCGGGCAACACCCCGTTGCACATCGCTGCTGCCTCCGGGAACTTGGAACTTGTTGAGTGCCTCTTAAGGCTCGGTTTCAACAAGAGCCTGGTAAATAGGGTAAGGGGAGCATGCGCAGACTGCGTCTATGATTCCAGTCGCTGTTGTAGTCCTTGTTGGAGTTTAATGTATATGATCCCTCCATCAATATCAATATGCTGCAGGAAAGCCTGACTGCCGCGGATGTTGCCAGGGACCACAACCATTCACTCGTTGCCTCTCAGATCGGCCGGTACAGCAAACCTGGTTCAGCATGCTTGTTCGGCGAGTGTAGACCGGGTTCGCCTACCAGAGGAGAAGGAAACCAGAATAAAACAGACTCAGGACAATACAACCGGCAAGAAAGCCCGAAACAGCATGAGTCCCGGAGGCATGTGCAAATGAAATCAGTCAACCGCGGTAATGATAAGCGTGGGCTACCGTCTAGCCAAGGTTCACCGGAACCACAGGGACAATATCAAGACACTATGGCACCAACAGGCTCCCGCAAGAAGTCAAAACAGTCTCAAGGATATACTAGGCACGAGAAGTATTCTGGAGAGTGTGAAGAAGCAGTTGGATGTGGCCGAGTAAGAAGAACTCAACAAGATCGGAAGACTTACGAGTATTGTCAAGGGACTTCTAGTGTAACCAAGTCATCTGCCGAAGAAGGGGGAGGAGCAGCATGTGCTCCGATAGTGCCCTTAGCAAACTTGACTAAGAAGAGGAGTATCCCCACAAAGCTTGTCCCGACGGTACCGATGGAGGAGTTGCTTCCAGGCACGTAAAGTAAGAGCGGGTGAACATAAGATGTTAACAGGGTGTCACATAGTATCGTTGGTCACCGTCGTTTAATATCGTTTGCGATGGTGTAGCATTACTCGTTATACTCTAGTATTCGCTCATGGCATCTATCGTTTCTCGCCGGCGAATCTCGTGATCGCATTTTTGACTGGTGGGATTAGGTTGACAGCTGACATGCCCAGCCCTCTGATACCACGAATAGCATACGCGGAAGCAGCAACTAGTGGATTGTTTGACTGGGTCATCGCCAGATCGTCCACGAACAGATGCTTAATTGCATCGATGAGTGTAATCATCGTCGCATTGGGGAGTTCACGAGCTTCCTCATAACGCCTTAGTCGGTGGGGAGATGACCATTCGCCTCCACGCTCATAAGCGTCAACAAGAAGACTTCCCAATACTTCTGAGTCTTGCAGCCCAATGTTTAGACCCTGGCCGGCTAGAGGATGAACCGTGTGAGCGGCGTCTCTGCAAGGATTCCAGGGGTTAGCCATATGTACAATTGAGATAGGTGCCATGCTGAGAACCAACGTACCCTATAAGAACCATACTATTCCGCGTGTACTTGCTTGCGTGGGACAGTTTCAATGGAAATGAGGCTCTTTTCCCTTCAAGCCTCATTGCATTTGGAGGCACATCACTAACAGAGCTTTTCAAGGCATCAATTTTCGACGTCAGGGCGAAGTTCCTCAGTAAAGCATCGCTCCTCAAGAGCATGTCATGGATTACGTCGTAGAAATGGGAGTTACTGCGTTTTTCAGGCTCAAGTCGGAAAGCTCTGTTCACAGACTGAATAAACTCTTCCTCGGTACATGTTTCCAAGTACCGTGCATGTTGGGGTGTCGTCGACCACACAATGGAGGAATAATTGTCCCAAAGCTGCAGCAAGAGATGCAGTTGTCATACGGGTTAGCAACGGCACCATTGCAAGTACGTACTGGTAACATAGCCAGTGGTCCTAATGGTAAGAACCGTTGATATGCCGTATCTGATCGTCGATCAGTCGCGAGCGAGGCGACCACTGCTCGCTGGTTGTAATCTGAGCTGCTTATCCCGATACCTGCAGACGCCCTCACCATCGATTGAGCTCCATCAGCTCCGACAAGTAATCTAGCCTTCAGTTTGCTTCCATCGGCTAGTTTCACTTCTGGGATGGGGACATTGGACCCCGAGTTATGGGCATCTCCATACAGAGGGTCCAATTGTGGATCTCGGTCCTCAGGAGGAAATTGGATCGATTCAATCTTGGAGCCTAAATGACAGCATAGCGAGCCTGTTTATTCGCGGATCATTGAAAGATGAATGTACCTGTATTCGCATTCCTGGTATTTATTATATCTTTCTTACCATTCTCCGCTTGCAAATCTGACATCCGTTGGTGCAGTGACGCCAATAACACTCTATTTTCCACAATAGACCCTAGAGAACCCGTATGTGATGACCCTTCCGTAAATCGGACGCTTCCAAAACTGGAGGCATCCCAGATTTGCATGTTGTTATAAGGTGCCTGTCGCACAGAATCAACATATTCCCAGGCTCCAATACCTGACGACACAAAGCGTAATCAGTAATCCGTTCCAACTCGGACACAATCCACCCAGCAACAAGCTCTGCTTACTCTGAAGGAACTGTTGAGATGACGGGCTGATCGCGTAGACTCGAAGGTCAATGTCTTTCTGGTCTCGTACAGAGCTTAGTTCGGGTGGCCTATTGGCATCGACAATGCCGATTTTGACGTCCGGTAGTTGGGCTGTGGATCGTGAAGCGCAAGGCAAAATCTCGCCATCAAGACAATACCCATCTATCTACTCACGCAAGACAGGGACGTACCTAATCGGCAAGCGAGAGAGGCCCCTGGAGCTCCAGCGCCTACAATTAAGGCATCATAAATATCGTCTTCCTCCTCCCGATTCTCATGCCGGCCTTGCGTCGATACAGTACGAATCGAGATGACAGAGTTCACAGAGCTTTTCGAAAGAAAAATAGTTGCATTGAGACGATGTTTTACTGCAGTATGACAGAAGGCAAAGATATACAGCTCGACTCGAAATAAAGACGGGAATCAATTCTTACGTGGCGTGGATGCTCCGCGGAGGATACTCGCGCTAAATGAACGAATACGCATGTTTTCTTCACGGGTACACAGCACAGACACCACTCATGTACAGGGGGGAAAATTTGTACTGATCAATCCCGAACCAGTGGAGTGCATTACTATCTGAGGCGAGCGCAATGGGCTCTTGTGAAGATGCTAAGGTCTTCATCACAGCGGTGACTTGAAATTCAAGTCGTCCACTAGAACTACTAGGCTACTCTCTATCGATATCCCACTCTTCGGATGCATCAATGTAGACTTTCCGAGGAAAGTCAAACCCGTTGAAGGGACAAGCCCCCGCTATACTATAAGCACCCATGTCTTCGAAGACGAGCCAGTCACCAATGTCTAAATCGGGAAGGTGGATGTCTGGCATAATTAAATCGAATCCGTCACACGTTTGTCCCCAGATGCTAGAACGATGGATGGGACCTTTTGTCGCTTGGGCGTAGGCCAAAGAACGTCCGAAGGGAGTAGATAAAACAGATTGGGGAACAGGCGGAGGCGACGAGTCATCTTCATCTTCAGTGTCCATAACATTTTCCACAGGAATGTGAGTTGTTGGTGGGTATACGACATCAGAAGCAGGAGCGTGCGGGTATGTCGTAGTCTCAATCGAGGCAGGATGAGTAGACGTGTACATCCCTGCTTGTGCAGCAGTGAACTGATTTGACGTTGCAAAGCTCTGGGCAGCAGGCTGAGGTTGCCATGTAGGATGGGAACCATTGGCAAATAACGGTAACACACGGGCTAAGTAACGCTGAAGAGCTTGCGGACCTCTCCGAACAATGGATTGCTTCACCGGGACCGGGGCAATATGCGCATGGTCGTAGATAATGTTGTTAAAGCTACCGTACAAACCATCGTTGACATAATACTTTGCAACAGAGGCTGGGTCGAGACGTGAGAAACCGTAACTAGCCTCCGACCTCTCTCGCTTGCCGATGATATTCACAGCTAGCGTATGGGATCCTTCGACAAAGTACCTACCCGGTTCAGCCATCACATGGAGATCTTTTCCTTGCGTGAGAGCTCGGATCGGTTCGCTGCATGGACGTGGCGACATACCAGTGACATTTCCTTAGTCAAATTAAACGGACGACAACTGTCCAAAGTACTTACGCTGGAAAGAATATATCAAGCGCTTCGTTCAATCCTTCAGCGATTTCAGGAAATGTCGCACCGTTTTTTGGATGACCAGCTCCCCAGTCAATGGTGAAGTCTCCTCCACCAAACCCGGAGATATTCTTATCCACTCCAGGGAAACCACCGCCAATATCAAGAATGTACATGTAAATTCCCTTGGAGTGCGCGATGTCAAAGACAAGTCGCGCATTGCGCAGTGCTTGCTGATAGGTGCTTATATCGTAGCAACCACTACCAACGTGATAACTGGAATGACATAAACACGAAATTCCGCCCTTAAAAAGTATAATTTGCGAATGTATCCAGTTTGTTCACTCACCTAACCCCAACGACGTGGAGGCCTAACTCTTGGGCCTTCCTTAGCAGTAGAGGAATCCGATTCATGGAAGCACCAAACTTTTCCGAAAAGCGACACAAACTTTGTTCATCGTCTGTTGCTACACGAATGAGAATCCTTGCTTTGGGATGACATATCTTTATCTTTTCGAGTTCTGCTTCGTTATCGATCACAGTGAGGTCAATCCCTAAATCCCGAGCGGCGGTCAATTGTTCATGCTGTTTCACCGGGTTGGCATATACGATTTGCTCTGGAGTTGCACCAACAGAGAGCACGTCCTGAATTTCATTTCTACTGGCACAGTCAAAAGAGGCTCCTAATCCCACAAGTGTCTCCGCAATGCGTTTATCACTGTTGCATTTGTAGGCTGCACAAGCAGAAAGTGACGGGATCTGCCGTCCTGAGGAGCATTCTACAGCTGCAGCGAGTACCAGGACATACCATAATAGGGCTGAATACGAGGAAGTAGTTCCTCCCACTTCTTGAATTTCTTGACGATCCATCTTAGATCACATATATAGGTGGAGTCTTGGCTTGTGTTATTGACTAACGTGTCGTGTAGTGACTGGCCAAGAATCCGACTTCTGGACGTGCGTAGCGCTCTGGGGACACCTGACACTGTAGATACAAAGGAGAAGGGATAGACAATGTCATGGAGGAACCAGAAACGCATATGTCACGGATGCGCCGCTAAATAAAGGCTTACTGTTCGAAGTCGTTAATTTCCCACTCTTCAACACTGTAATGGTGGATAGTGGAATAATGTCCCCAAGTGCGACGGAAAACACAACCAAAATTGTGCTACTTTCCTTCCTCTCTGAGAAAGGTGATCTCTCACGACAAACACCGAAAAATCCCATTGAATGTCAAGGAGGAGCGGCATTTTGACCCGGGAGGGTGCCTCGTCGAAGTGACTCATCGCGACCTTCGCCGGGGAGGTCGCTGGGATCCGGAGAATCCCGCAAACAGACATAGGTGGTACTGCTACTTGCCATTCAATCCGTCAAAACGAACTAGATGGTGGAAAATGGGTATGGAAATAGGGTTAGAGGAGGATGACGTGATGAAAGAAGAACAGAATGGGATTATATCAACAAGCAATCCGAGCTTCTGCTGAGTGGAATAAGGTATCTACAGGCTACACCGCGAGGTGCCCGGATAGCAGAGGCACAGCTACTAGCTGTGTAAAAATGATAATACACGATTGAGGGTATCAAAGTGCATTGTAAGAAAGGAAGAAAACTGGAAATTCCTGAATCTCCGCTCCCCACGAATTTGAATTCTTCTCGATATGGATTCCTTTCCCCTGTATCATTGTTAAATCCTGATGGTGTTTTGTTATACTTTATATTCACCGAATAATTTCACCACAACGGAAAGGGAAAAGCTAGCTTCAAGGTAAATACGTCTCAGATACTGCTTTGCTCACTCTGCATGAGCCACAACGTCCGTCCGTAGAATTCTCAAGAATTCCTTTTTCCGGAAACGAGCTCTTCATCACACTATTCACAGTTCATTTGTATCATTTTCATAATTTCCACCAGAGTGCTCAATCAGGGAGTACGAATATTTACTATTAGTACCCTCTGCGGATATAAGAAAGGTACATTCCAGCTTAAAAAGATGTTCACCAGAAGGCTTCGATTCCTCTCGTACTGAAGCGCATTCAATGCTTCAAAATGATACGCAGAAGCATTAAGGAACACTATGGGACGAGCAGCAGCAACCCAAGCGACGGAAGTCCGTTCAAAGCAAACGACAGTACCTCCTGTGAACGCCCAACAGTCGCTGGCGGTGTGCAAGAATCTCCTTCGGGTCGCTGTAGGACAAGTAAGTAAATATAACATCAATTGCCAGGTATAAGCTTTTTACACAGTTTTCCTTTGACTGGCGCTTTCGAATCCAGGTGCTATGGCTTCGAGGAATCTTTGACGAAGGTAACTTCAAAATGAATCGAATGGCTGGGTGAGTCTCCGGAGTGTGTTCCAAGCTTTTACTTCCAAACAAGACGGCTTCGTATCTTTGTATGTACAGCATGGAGGTCAAGAGCTTGCGAAGAGTATGTTGTATCCTCCAAATTGTCAATGGTGACCCAAAGCTACTCTTTTTCTTCGAATGTAACCATACAGTTTTCCGACGACGAGCTAAACGACGGCGTCGCCAAAGAAGCCCAACAGATCTCGCAGTGGTTGGAAGATGGGGTGTTTCCTACACTTGAGAAGCGAATTCTACGTTCCGTTGTGTTCAATGTCTCCGACGAGAATACCAATCGACTGATCGAAACATACGTCTTCCGAGTTTCCTATCCAGACGATGACTCCGTCCAGTGCGTCATTCAAGTGAAAGGTGAAAACGCCTTCTCTCAGACATCTGGTTAGTGAATGTCGAACTTATCCAGCCGTACGAGCAACGTACCGGGGATGGGTTGCCCTATGCAGTTCTCGATACTACTAAAGGGATGGTAAGAGCATTGGTTACTACGTTGAACTCTCTCCCACCACTACCTCGAAAGAAGCGCTTGTCCATGAAACTAGTAAGTCAAGAGTAGTACATCCGACTCGTGCCGATGCAATCACCGAGTTAGGCTTCTGCAGTTCTATTACGACGAGCGACTGGAAGATCCAGGGTGAGTGTGTTCTCCCTCCTTATTCGTCAATGTGCGGAAGAGCGAGCTTGCTCTAACAAGTTGCAGGTGGAACCCGCCTCATTTTGAGGATTGTGAGGATGACAAAATATGTTTCAATGAGGCGCCTACCAAAGTAAGTAACGCCAAAGACACTCTGGGGTCCTTCATTCATAAATCAAACTTCTGCTTCCACGCAGATCCCTTGTGGGAGTGTAATGACAAAGGATCACAAGCTAAACATCAAAGTGGCATTCGTGGAGCCTCAACCGGACAGTCCAGTTTCCGATGATGATCATATCGCATTTCACGGAAAAAACGAAGAAACGACGGTCAGGTTTATCAAAAGAAGCGTGAATACCTTTTCAGTCCTAACTGATGTCGTCTCTAATGACTGCAGACAAAGGCGCCTACGTTTGAAAAGCAGATCCAGGAGTTCCTCGTCGATCAAGGTGTAGTTTCGTTAGTCGCGGTATGGTGCTTCGGACAGTAGTGCACTTTGTGTATCCCCATGATTAGAGCGTGTCCTAAAATCGCAGCTCCAACATCATTTTGATCTACCGCTCCAAGCCGTGAAAAATACGCTGAGGAAGCTTTCGGAAAAAGGGGTGCTCCGAAAGAAGAAGGGAATGGGGGAGAGATATGAAGTTGTATGGAAGCGTCACAATAGTGGAAATGCAGAGCCCTCAAAGTCACTTAAGAGTGGATCAGCTTCGCATATTCTCCCCAACAAAGTCCCTGTGCAGGCAAAGCCCAAGGTTGCGGCAGCGCTGTCTCCTGAGAAGAAAAAGAGCGAATCAGTACGCTCAATAAAGAGAGAAGTAGAGAGCACCACAACTCCTTTGACAGAGCCCAAATCCAGCAGCGTTAACCTTGAATCCAGTGATTACCAACAAGTCAAGCGAGAACGAATCGGAAACACAGCCACAGTACGTTCACTATCGTTGCGTACCGAGTAGTCCGTGACGCCATGCACCACGACATTTTGAAGCGCAGAAACGATATCTAGCAGATACACCACCTAAGAGATCGTAAGTCCATCAATGCGCGCCTCCAAATGGTGCAATGCCCTTGTTGTCCTCATATTCCAATGACGCGCAATACAGGACTGACGAGCTAGATTTTGAGGAACCAGCGTGGGAGCCGCCTCAGCGAAAACCAGCTCCGTTAAACCCAGCGACAAGAGTCTTTGCACAATCATCGAAGAGAGGTCGTGACAAAGATGCTTTAAGAAACCATTCTGCTGCGCAATCCAAAATGCGAAAAACAACAAGTCGACCCACTCAGAAGTCCAAGAGCGGGAGCAACAAATTCGTTTCCAAAGCGCTCATGCAGGCTCGGAGTTATGCAGAGCTGAATCGCTCCAGGTACTAAACGCACTTGTCTTCGTTGAAATCCAATGGCACGTAACTCATAGACGAGTCATAGTTGGTTTAGACTGCGAACTGCAATCACCGTCCACGTCCACATTTTGTGAAGCAAACTTGATGTGCCTTAGTGGCAAGTTGGCAACCAAGCATATCTCCTTCGCGCTTTTCACAGCAAGGTTCTACCTTTGCTGAGTATCAAATCGTCATCCTTTCGTTTGTTGTTGTTGTTACAAGTTGCATGCATTCTTTGCCTTCTTGAAGAAGGCCCTTAGAAGGGGCTTTCAGCCGAAATTCAGCGTTAACGACAATCAAATCTTCGTCCTTCATTTGAACCAGAACACTGCGCAGAAGGCTCTTCAACACGTTTGTTAGTGCCACAGCACCCCAGAGCTATCCTTTGCATCAGACGCACAAGTTACAGAACTCTCATTATGCAGCGGAACTGGTGTCCGAAAATCGTGAGGAAATAGTGTTTATATCGTGGCCCCCTTTTGGCCTTTTTTTTGAGGCAAAGAAAAATATGGCAGCTGCATATTATACCCCCAATTTCGTCTACGAGGACCCAGGTATGTGTCTTTCAGTGGTCTCATAAGAAACTGTGTACATTTTACTATATGCTTATGTCGACATTGTGGGGGTGGACAGACGATGAAGTGGAGATAATAGGGGAAACATGCAACCACGACGCTGGCAGCAGCAGCGCCCAGAGCGCAGCCTCCGCGGCTACCGGGGGGAATCCTTCGACGCATGTGAGGAAGCGCAGGAGGTGTATGCAAGCGGCCACACAGCCCGACAGTGATTATATAGAAGTATTGACACCGCCGCAGCAAAGGGTCGGAGGATTGGATGATGTAGAAATAACCACAGTACAACACGGCCGTTGGGCGTATCATCAACAACAGCAACAACAAGGAAAGCCGTCACACGGCGTACAACCGGCGACTGCAGGGCCGCCTTCGGCGCAGAGTGGTCCTCCAGCACAGTCCAAAGCGTATCAGAATGTCGAAACCGAATCTCGCTTGACAGAATGTGTTATTTGTTACGATAGTGTCTCGTCCGCGAATACAGGACGGAAAAAACCGGTGTGTACGGCTTGTGGGCACATATTCCATCGCAGCTGCATTGATCGCAGCATGAGTACAAGAAAGGAATGCCCCTGCTGTAGAAAGAAGATCAAGCCTAAGGATTTACGGCCGCTACACCTTTAAAAAATGAGTGCCTCCTGGAATGTTTAGCGACAGCACCGACTACGAGAACAATGGCGGAATATGTTACAAGAAAGACTTCGATTTAGTGAACCGCACGTATAATGTTTATCGAATTGGAGAAGTAGAAACATCAATTAGCTAGAGTGTTTTTGCAGGATTCCGTTCAATCGCTCGAGGTTGATGTTCGCTCCACAGCATCTGTCGATTAGGAGAATGCTTGTTCAACGATTGCACTTGGCAGAAAGGGCACTAACGGATCGGATACTTACACGATTGCAACATTCTTATCCTGGTACTTGTCTTTCCGTTGATTATAGGCTGCGACCGTTACAGCTGCACTGCCTTCTATAATTTTGTGGTGATGTTGCATCACAAGGACCATTGATTTTTCAATCTCTTCTTCACTGACAAGGATCCAATCGTGAACAAGATTTCGGCACATTGGAAATGTAAGAGACTTGGCCTGTATCTTCATACCCAATCCAATGTAGTATGCTTACTTGAAGCAAACCCACAAATGCAAGCACCTTACCTCTATCCCACCAGACGTTCCATCTGAGAGCGTTGGTTTATTTTCGAATTCGTCGTCCCCCAGCAGTCTACCTTTCTGAAGACTCTCTGCCATGCATGCGTTCGATCGAGGTTGGCAACCGATGACTTTACAGTCCGGATAATATGCATTGATGTATGCTGCGATGCCACTGATCATGCCGCCTCCACCAACAGGCACAAAGATATAGTCCACGTTGTGGTTTAACTGCTCCATTATTTCCAATGCAATAGTTCCTTGTCCACATATTACGTCCAAATCGTTATAAGGTGAGACGAATATGGTATTTTCACTTCCGTCAGCTGCTTCCCTTGCTTTAACCTCGGAAACTGCACAATCGTTGGAGTCCACTTCCCGTAGATGCAATCCACTTGAACTGTTTCGATCAGCGCAACGATGATTACTTGAGCATTACTCGTTGCATCATAAGTCAGAAGACAACATGCTTACCGGAGAAGCTTCATTTTTGCCTCAGAGACATTGTTTGGGAGGTATACTTCCGCTATGGTGTAGTCGCCACCTGGTACTGTCTGGATTGCGTACGCTGTTGCCAGGGCATGGTTCCCAGTACTAGCTGCGAAACAGTGCGGTGCCCATTTCTTGCAATCGAGCATAAGCAAGTATGAAGATCGAGGAGAGCAAGTTACCTGTGGTCAACCGAAGAGGTTGCGGACTGGAATTCTGTAGACGAACGCGAGAAAGAGAGCAATGATATTGAATGCTCGGATTGCAAGCAAACACAAGACAGCAACCTACATCCACTCTAGACGCTCTGGTGAGTTCGCAGAAGACTTTATTTACAGCCCCTCTGACTTTAAACGAGCCTGCGTCCACCATGATCGCATTCCGTGATGCACTTCGTATCCATTTCGTGCAATCGTTAGCGAGTGGGACCAACCTGTACATTGCTCAGACTCGAGTTTCAAATGAACGGACCCTTGCGACGTTGAGAGACATTGACTGAATTCCACAGGTGTCCTCCTCACATAGGGTTGTATAGCGGCATGAGCTCTTCGGATACGGTTGCCGAGTGCTTTCAGATTGAGGACGGCACTATCATCGCCTAAATCATTTCCTTGTTGCGTCGCCATATTGGTTTGCACTGAAGTTCCAGCTCGTCCAAAAACAAAAACAAAACAAAAAAACCTCTTCGAAATTCCTAACCAATTCTCGGTTGCACTTGCACTTGTACCCGCATGTCACTAACAGATTCTCACGTTGAAGTTACAACCGGGCAAACATTCCTGCTACTTGATTCAAATGCAGCCACGATTTGAATTGTGGGGGAATGGATACCTCCCTTTTTCGGACAGTTTATACGGTGCATTCAGGGTTGTCTTCTTACCGATCTGTTAGTCATATCAAACTAGATACTAGTGGTCGCCGAATCGAGTTGAGATTGGTGTTTTGGAAGGCATACAACTGTGTCTATTTACTTTTTTTACCCGATTTTTTTTTGAAATTTACACACGTCAAAACATACCTTTATAAAGATGTTTGAAGCCCGTCTCGTTCAAGGCAAGATCTTTAAGATGGTCGTCGAGGCCATGAAGGACCTCGTGACCGACGCGAACTTGGATTGCTCCAAAGAAGGCATCTCCTTGCAAGCCATGGATTCATCCCACGTCTCGTTGGTGTCTCTGCTGCTCCGAGGACAGGATTTTGATCATTACCGATGCGATCAGGAGATGTCTTTGGGTCTCAATATGGTCGCCCTATCAAAGATCCTCAAGTGCTCCGGGCAAGATGATATCATCACTATCTCGGCGGATCCACAACAGGATGAAATCTGCTTCAAATTTGAAAGCCCCAGTAAGTCTTTTTGGACGTCATTCTCCCTGTGCACAAGGGCTTTACATGCCCCTAGTTGCTCGTTCCGAGAGGGATAGAGACCCACATGATCATCTCTGTTGGTCGAGGCATGTCTGTCTTCTCGCTCTGTGGGGTCGTGTAGCATTTGAAATGGCTACAATGGGACGGTATAGGGGAGCACGAAACGCCAAAAAGAGTTGGAATTCAAAACAAGATAAAAGGGAGTTGCCACCCCACTACCGACGAAGCGGAATTCATTCACCTTTTATGTCTATACAGAACAAGAAGGAGTAGCCGAATTTACGATGAAACTAATGGCCATAGATAGTGAGAGCTTGGGCATCCCGGACACCAAATACAACTGCACCGTACAAATGCCCTCGGGGGAATTCCAGCGGATTGTGCGTGACCTAAGTGTCATTGGAGACACCTGCACAATTTCGTGCACAAAGGAAGGAGTAACTTTCTCCGTAAGCGGAGATACGGGATCAGGAAGTGTTACGAGACGCCAGAATACGAATGCTGATAGCGTAAGTACCGTTCTTCATGAACCGTGCTTTTCAGAGTCGTTCCAGAATCCTTCCCTCTTGCTCGCAGGCCGATGAAAAAACTGTCATTAGCATGGAGAGCCCAGTGTCTCTGACCTTCGCTTTGCGTTACCTCAACTTCTTCACGAAGGTAAGCTTGCTGCAATCTCATAAAGTGTCTAGTAGCACACGTTGTGATGCACGGTTTCATCATTCAGGCAACTCCATTGGGAAAGTCGGTGCGCCTGTGCATGAGCGACGAGGTGCCATTGGTGGTCGAATATAAAATTGGTAATATTGGCTACATTCGTTACTACTTGGCTCCTAAGATTGATGATGATGCAAGCTAAGTGCTAGCTACTTCGAGAGTGATTTAACCTACATAAACGGCCTTCACTATTCGTCCCACGAGTACAGTAGCACAGATCCTTTTTCTTTTTGTCTAATTTCCGACGGCAGTGTGTGTACATTATTGTGCTAATACGACATATTATGGGTAACGGGGAAAACTAAGTTAACGATATAATTCTTACATACCATCTTCATCAAACTTATTCCCGGCCATGTGAAGGGACACGATATTATCAACAGTCCCGATTCCTAAGAGCATCTCATAGGGATGAAACTCTAAGCAGGAGACGGGACCGATACGCTGCCCCAAGAATCCGTCATGGAACCTAATGATATGCTTTAACTGCGGGTCTACGCGGGGACCAACGTTTCCATCGGGGCTCAACGCCCTCGCGGCAGAAGCGCCGTCGACAGGGACACCATTCGGATTTGTGTACCACAGTTTCACATTTTGGCTGTGAGAGCCGGTGGCTAATATTGGAGCGTAGTCATGCAAAGCCATCGCTGTCATCGGATGGTTGTGAGCCTGAAGCGTATTAACACAGCTCTCGGTAGCACCCTTGCGCAAGTCCCAGAACTTCACTTCACCCGACACTGATCCCGAGACTAGAGCATTCCCAGTCCCACACCGGGGCTGGCACACTCTCACTACCCATTTTTTGTGTTCTTTCAGCCGTCGAGGTAACGACTTCTGACTCTCTGAGGTCCAGGCGGGTCGTCGCTGTGGGTCTCGTGTATCTAGCAATGTGATTGTGCCGTTTCCACAGCCGGCCACCAATACGCCACTTCCTGGCCAGGACGTAGTCAAGGATGTAACACATGAATCACTTCCACTGGGCATTAAACCAATGCACTGTGCACAGTCCAAATCCCATACTCGTACGAACGGCGAATTCCCTGCAACAGCAAGCGAGCCGTTGCACGGAATCCAGGACGTCAATAATCCAGACCCTTTGGCCTTGCCTTGTTTAGAACTTGACGCTTTCGCTCGCAAGTACCGGTGGTGCATATCGGGAAGGGCAATGAATGACTCAATGCTGTGCTCCTCTTGGGGATAAGCCGCATAACTATCTATACTAGATCGCCTATCGCTTCCAAGCGATACATGAGGCATTTGTTGGTAGGGACAAAACGAGGGCTGGGAATGCGGTTCTCTCTGTACGTCATCGCCTTCTCGAAATAAATTCCTCCAAACTCTGACCGAACCATCCTCCGAGCCACACAGGAGTAACGGATCACTGTGCTCGTTGATCCACTGTAGGGAAGTCGTTCGAGGGCGAGTAGATGCCGTTCGTTTGCTCGTCATGCTGGTTTCTTGGTTCTCCACGGAAGCACTCTTGCTCTTCACCGTCTCCGTCACGACGGAATTCGAGTGTCCTCTACGTTGTTTCTCATCGTGTCCCGCATGAGCCAGTCTCAGGTCCGTAGAGTAGATTGCCGTCCGTTGACTCTGCAGATAGCTGTTCAACCTCACTCGGTAGGCGGACGTGCGACTAGCCGAGCCTAGTTGGCCCCTCTCGGCTTGAGTCCGAAGCTCTTGCAAGCGGCTTTCGCACTGTAAATCCGCCACAGAACGAGCGACCACGGACAAATCGAAGCTGTTGCGTATCCGATTGCACGATTGTCCAATCTCATAGTCATGAACTGTCAGAGAGTCTGAGTCATCTCCAATAATGATATACGATTTATAAGGGTGAAATAGTAGAGTGGCAGCCATGCTGCTGGGCTTGATATCTATGATACACTTTTGAGTAGGTTTCACATTCCAGCTGCGAGCTTCCTTTATCTTCGTCTGGGACAGTGACGAAACTACTGTCACCGGCAGTCGCGGTGCAGGTTCCGGGGAGAGTTGATTTGTATTTGCGTGTCCTGAGGCTGACTTCGTTCGCGGTACAGATCCAATCCTTTCGTATGCGTGTTGGAACCTCTGGCTTCCTGTTGATGTTCCAGCCATAGCCAAGTCCGCTCGAGGCTCCTTCCAACCCTGGGGAATCCGTTGATTAATATCCATATACGAGCTACCGGTATCATCAACGCTGTCAAATGATTGACGGGGATACGAGGAATTCGAATTCAAGGACGACTGAAACAGTACCTTCTGAGGTACGTCGGCAGTACCGCCGAATCCCGTTACATCCTGGACAGCGAATGAAGGATAGCTCGACTGCCACATCGAAAGTTGGGTTCGATCCGCTTGGTCAGGATAGCAATTTCGCCCAGTCTTCGAGGGATCTCGCGGCATTACCCCTGATAGATACATAGCCGCTGCTTCTCGAACGTTATCAAACCATTTGTTGCTCATACTGGCACACGTTAGAGCTACAGCTTCTCTACAAAAAGAAAAAACCAATGGCCACACTTCTTTTCGGACGTGGAGTGATCTGTTCAAAGATGCGCTATTATTCGGCTTTAGCTTCTTCCCAGCGTATAGCCGCTCTCTTGACCTAAACCGTTGGATTTCCCACTCGTAGAGGCGACTAGTCATTCTCAAACCCTCTGGTGTGGACTCAGCAATAGCGGCAGGAGTTAGCAGCACTTTGTCGAAGGTAGTTTCGGCAGGCTGGTCCAAAACATCATGGTCCATGAATTCACTTGGAAGCAGGTTAGCTAGTCTATCATCCGTTATCGCTCCAGAGTCTCGATTCGTAGAATGCAAATCTTCCTTCAACGTACCATCCAACCCTTGTGCACCTTCGGTATGCTGATCGAAATCATGCAAAATCACAGAGGCGCGATGTGTATATGTTGACTGAGCCCTCAATTTAACAACCAACTTTGAATACAGTCGTTGAACGATCGCATGACTTGTTTGAGCTATCCCATAGCAAGGATCATTCTGCAGAGTCAGGACGACTCTCCAAAGACCTACATATAGTATGCCTCTGGCACCCAGGAGGCCGTACAGGCGTTGGAGAAGCTGGTCATCAGACATTGTTTCCTTCTTGTGTTTCTTATGTGGGTCCTCTCCGAGTCCGCTTTGACGCAAGTATAGCAAGCGAAAGCGTTCCGTCAAATCATCTAAGCGGTTATATAGGCCAGTGTCGCCATAACCAGGGCTTTTGGGATCCGGGTTTTGGCTCCTTCCTGAAGTTGCACTTCTCTCACTCGTATCCCCTGCTATCATTACGGACTGATACTGAGCTACCACGATCAACATCGCCAACTCGTGAGGCAAAGAGAATATAAAGCGCCCGATTGTCATAACAGATTCCAAGCGAACCATGGAGGAAAGATCAGATGACGACGAGAGCGCACAAATTGCAATGGATAGCTCCCGCGCAGAAATATCGGAAGCGTGCCGGCAAGCCATTGAAGGGAGTAGCGACAGAGCAAGATCCACAGCCGACGAACTTCTACTTTCACCGGCTGAGAACCGTTGACTCTCGTTGTTCTTCCTTGCAAACCATGCACTGCCATTTCCACTTTCGGCACTTGCCGCTGTATCTCTCCGGCCTTGATGATTTAGATGATGCTTTGAGGAGCCACTATCAGTAACAGAGTTCATTCTTGGGGAACGGCCCTGCGGAGATTCGGTGGCTATTTCTGATCCAGTAGATTCGTTGCGTGAGTGTTTCGACCGACCGGGTGAGAATTTGCCGGGCAGCAGTGCTTGCGCAAGAGAACGAATTGTCCCGGGCTTTCGGACTTCTTCACCGCCGCCCGCGGATGCGCTGTTTTCCCGAGCAGCGGAAGTCAGTGCTGAAGCAAGATAATCCGCGGGAGGAACAGCGTATGCATTCTCCGTTGGCTCTCGACTTCCATCGGGAGAGTTCGAGGAGGCACCTGTCTGCTCGGTGGGAGGACTTTCAATCGAATCAAATCCATCAGTGTCCTTTATGTACCCATATTCATCTTGAAAGGGACAGCTCGTAGGGGTGACGGAGGGAATATCTAAGTTTATCAGGTTGCGGTGGAACTGTCTGCGCGATACAATAGGAGATTCATGTGTTTCAGCCATCAAGAGGCCCAAATGCATACCCAGGTTTATGTACAGGTGAGAGCCAAAGCCCTTCGAAGCTTCTTTTTGAGCCGATTTCTTCGTCTGCTCCCCTGAGTTAATCCTCCTCAGATTTTTCGTCTGTTGATTGTGTACCAATATAAGCATTCCAATAATGCTTTTATGTGCAATATCCTTTCCCAATCCCTTTCGAGCAGCGGTTAGCGCACTGCCGCTTACATTTTCCCATGGGTCTACAGCTTTCTCCTCAGATCCTCTGAAGTCCTGGACGTTGCCGTGAAATAGCATACTCAGAGTTTCTATAGCTGTTGCTCTAACTCGAGGATCAGGATAGCTAAGAAACGCTAGTATAGTGTCGGGGGCAGAATAGTTCCAGCAGTAAGATAGCCCTATTGGACACTGCAAGCAACATCTGCCAATGGTCAACAGAGCCCATATGATAGCATCAGACGGAACACCGGCTTTCGTAGAGTCCTTCCGGTTATTCTTCTTGTCTGATGCACTTGCAGGCGTCCATGCACATAAAAGTTTAAGTAGCAGCAGGGGTATGCTTTCCTCTACAGCCCCTTTTTGAGCAGATGAATTAACTCTACATGGTGGTGATCCTTCTTTGCCAGAGGGGTCTTCGTACCTTTCCATTAGCTGGCATAAAACGAAGCAAGCAGCAATAAATTTGTCGCATTCCATCATGTGTTCCGCTGACTCGTCAAAAGAGCCCGCAGACAATTCGTTCTCGACAACCAAGTTGAAAAACTTGGAAAGGCATTGAATCAGTAGATTGCTGATCAAGTCGTCCCCACACTCTGGCCTTGAAGCCACGAACTCACTACAAATCCATAACAAAGCGGTCAGAGTCTGATCATTAGACTTCGCAGTGGTGTTGGTGTTGCTTTCTACATATTGCTTTATAGCCCTCGTAACGTAAGGGTAGATACCTACACGGAAAACTGCGTCCACGGCCCAGCGTCCTAATGCACAGAATTGAGCTAAAAGCTGCAAGGCCCGCTTCCGGTAGCTGTTACTCAGCATTACTTGTAGCACCACCGGCAGGTAGACAAGGTAGCTTCCAGTGATTGAAGAGCCGCTACCTGCGTGCAGATTCGTTCCTACATCAGCTTCATTCAACTCCCTGGGAAATTGCAAACGAACTCTCCGAATCCAGCCTTCAAATGCCGCTAGCTGCTCATCGAAAAAGTTAACGCGATTATTAGAGTCCGAAATTTTCTTATTAGGCGAGGGTACGTATAATGTATCAATGGCAGTGTGCCCTTTCGTATACTGAGATGTCAAACGGTCTCTGAGCTGAGACAGGAGCTGTTTCTCCTTCTCTAGTGATGCTTGCATCAGGGAAGCTCTTTGAGTCTCACTTGTCTTGGGTTCTGCTTTGGCATGTGGAATAGGAACGGCATTCTTGTCATTTCGTCGAGGAGTCTCCCCTGTAGACAGTTCTTGTGGGATTAAATCAAGTTTTGCCGCGATTTCTGGAGTCAACATCTTGTAGTGTGCAAAAATAGCAGGTAATCGAGCTAGAACACGTTCTACGAAGAGATCCCATGTTGCCCACATTGGATGATCGTTTAGAGAGGTCGGGAGAGGGGGGTACATTTGAGGATGGCAATTGTATCTCCTCATCAATCTACATGCCAGTAGGAAGTTCCGACTCAACGATCCCAAGAGCAAATCATCCCTGAACAATTTGACAAAAGCATGGTATGGCAATAATTCCCATGCTATGGCATCAGTAACGGCCGTCAAAACCCAATTAATCTGACCTAAGGGTGTCGAACGATCGTTAATCTTGCCGGGCAAATGATTGACCACGTCAACAGCACTCTGAGGAAGTATCCACGGATTTTGATGCACAAAAACGCGAAGAGCGGTTTGAACAGGGGTTGTCATACAAGAAGTAAAAAGATCAGCTGGTAATCCTGCGTTCGTAGGCAACGTCTCGTTGCCTCGGCAAGACGCGAACACGATAAACTTACGAAAATCGAACGTCGCCAAGTCTACATTCTCTAACGAATAACGGTACGGTCTTTCCATCATGTGCTCTACCCCTCCAGTCTCCTTCAAACATGCTTGGGCCCTCGCGAAAATACTAATGATGTTTCCTGAACCGTTTGAATCCATGAGCAGGATGGATGGAATACCAAGAGATGGAATCCATTCCTCGGGGCGAATAGGAACGTATTGAGTATATCCCGGGTCAAACACCCACAGCTCACCGTCTGGAGTGGGCTTTGGTACGCCGTGGCCATTGAAATGCAGCAAGAGGCGCTTGTGTTCTGCCCGTTTTCTGAGTGCTTCCAAAAGCTTACTAAGATCCTGAAAGGTGGGATCTACAGAGACTTGCATATTGGCGCGGTGGTGGAGCAGACTGTATTGGTGCAACAATCGTTCTCCCACAACCTCACCGGCTTTGTCAGCAGGAAGGGTTTGCATATCCACCCATGCTTCGAGTGATGCACAAGGCGGCACACGAAATACATCGGGGGGATCCGTCCCTGGTATAAGGCAAAGGACTACAGCGATGGCTGAGGTTCGCAATGCATGTTTAGGTTGCCATGGATTGCCCCTACTATACTCTGACGTATCAGGTTCAGCTGCAGCCTTAAGAGACGTGTTACTCCTTTCACCAGCTTTTGCGGTTAGAGGAAGTCTTCTCCCTCGTTTGAATCGAAGTTTGTTGTTGCTCTTACGGCTTCGCTGGGCGGCTGCCCTTGGATCTGAACCAGGCGTTGCTGCTCCCACCGGTTCCGACGATGGAGTTGGCACATCGTTGACTGTGTTTTCTTCCGGAAGTGTCTCTTCAGCAGCTCTGATAGCCTTTGGTTGAAGCATTGACGCATCCCGAGGAAGACTGGGGCGATATGGTGAATCAACGAAATATTCTTCACGACCAGAGACCATACAGAGAGGAAGTCGTTCCAGTATGCTTAACATATCGTATCGTCCAAATTCATCCGGCATCGCCATTGAGTAGACGAGCCGATACGCTGTCTGTAAATCCTTGTAGTAATCAGCCTGTGCTGGCGTCAATGAAACAGGGATCGAGCTCTTTGTCGCTGCTCGTTTGAGGCCCCTCGAAGCACTTGTCGTTCTGGCCATGGGGGTCCCAGTAGTGGTTTGCGGTGAAAACGGTGTCGGCGTGTCACTTGCACTGCCGTGTTCCCCTGAAAATCCTTTGTGCAAATTATGGGATTGTGTATCAATCGTAGGAGGGGGTAAATCGCCATCTTCGTCCTCTTCTGCTGAATCATGGCCATGTTGGGCTTCGGCTTCCCGGGCCAATTTTGCGTATTCTCTGCTCCCTTGCTCTCGTTCGCGTTGTCTCTCACGGACGAGGGCATCGAGGTCAACTTCCTCATCTTCCTCCTCTTGCGCCTGTCTCAGTTGCTGGTCACTCATACGTGTATGACGCATTTCCACGGCCTCTTCCTGTGTATAATGTGGATGTGCTCCATTTCCCCCCCCATTTTGACCACTATTTCGCTGGGTATTTCGATACCTGATACGCCTGGAATCCTCCCCATTCATCGTAGTTTCACCTCAATGACTCTGAAATATACATCATGGGGTGCAATCATGGTGAATATGCACCTGAATATCAACCCTTTTCTGGCTTGTTGAAGTACTACAAGGGCTCCAGGACATGGGGTTGATTGCCGCCTCTTGCTCCATTGCATGCGCAAGTGACATACGAGGACAAATAATGATGATAAGGTATACGAATAGTATAGTCACGAGAGGCGTCTGGAAAGCGCCTCTGGGCGCCGCAATAAGGCATCAAACACCGAGACTCCCGGCCCTGAGCACCTCTACAGCCCCTAAATCAGCTCATACAAGACAACAGAGCGCACAGAGACCTCTTCCGGTGAGGCCATTCAAACTGCCGGATGACCTTTACCCTAGATTCGTTCACGGGACGTGGAGGTCTCCCCGCATATCGGCGAAACGAGCGGCGAAAATGAGAAAAGAGGCCATTCGGAATGGCACTTATGGCTCGTATGACCCGGAAACAGGGATAGGATGGGACCCTTCCTGGGATAGAGAATACCAGCATATGGCTTTCCCGATGAGACCGCCCAAAGGCAGAAAGCACGATCGGGAGCAACAGAATAGGTTCGTCGATGCAGACATTGTGTGGTAAGCTAATGGGTATTCACTCGTGTGTGGGGAATAATGCAGAATCAATAAAATCCAAAAGAACTTGGCTGAACAAGACCAGAAGATGGAACAGCATCGCAAGGTATGAATTATTAAGTTGTGATGATAGTGGACCATAGCTGTTGGTGCATATTTCAGTTTGTGACCTGATTTCTGTGAATCCAGAGTCGGAGTGGAAGAAGGTCGAAGGACTCAATTGTTAGCATGTTGGCAGCCAAGGAACCGTGGGAGAAAGAATAGACTAGCTGGGGGCACCTTCAATCTAGTGATTTTGCTTCAGTTGCTGGGTTTGAAAAATGTTGGATATTCGGATATAAATAACACATGATGCAGATGATCCATGCACAGCATTCATAGAGAGGTTTCAGGCGGCAGCAGCAATATAATATCGACTCCTTGTATACGAACAACGGGTTGTAGGTTCTCTCTCTATGAACTTCATGTATCACAAGGTTAGATGTGATGTATACTCTTGTAGTTGCCAATGTAGATGCTCTTGCATAGCGTCAATGGCACGATTTTGCTACGACAAAGACCGCTGAATTTTCCGAATTGTGATAAGGCCTTGGTGAATCTCCTAACTAACGGAAATACAGCCTCTCATCGGTATGCACACATGCCGTATCATGAACGGCATTGTATGGTAGCATGCAGGCAGCTAAGAAACAGTGGGAAGAAGACTGATTGGGTTCGCTGCAACTGTAATGGTGTTGTTTTGTTGTTTTGTTCGGAAAGAGTTGGATATTCAGATATAAATAACGAAAGATACACAAGCAAATTGTTACAACCAAGTGTCCATGGGAATAGTTTCATTCGGCATCATCCTGAGAAAGCAGTAGCTTTATAATATCGACTCCTCGTATGCAGCCAATGGGCTGTAGGTTCTCCCCTACGAAGTAAATTTGGTGTATCCTGGTAGACGCTAGAGTAAGTAGAATACTCGCCAGGCTAGAATTGGGCCGTGTGTAAATCGATGGGTTGACGGTATTCAACGGTTTATCAATAGCGACGAAAAACTGAGACAGAGGGAGCTGCAACGCGTCAAAATGGCTTCGCCTCGCAATCGTCTTGGCATCGCTGACGCTCAAGTTAGTAATCATAGAGCCATATTCGTCAACGACTGGTGCTGCAGAGGAGCCCGCTTCCCTAATTTGCTGCATAACGTCCATGGCACGGTCCGTCAGTTTTGCTACTACAAGGCCGCTGTTTTCTCGGTCAGATCCTAATCGCAGTTGTGATACGGTCTTGTGAGCAAGATCTCCAAGTAACTGAATGCGGGTGGCCAGGAACCGAATCACGTCAGCAACAGTAACTATTCTCTGGATTCGTCCTTCAGCATCTACGACGGGAACTGAATGGACTCCTCGGCAAAGAATGCGGCAGGCAAATAACAAGGGGGACCCCTGGGGAACAGGAAGAAATTGGCTGCTGAACATGAACTTCCTTGGAGTTTCGTATTGCACGGACGCAGCTTCGATCTCTGTCGGGATTTCAGAGCCTTGAACCTGCTGTTGGTCAGAGCTAACAGAACTGGGTGAAGATTCGCTAGATCTTTCTACCTGTTCATCGGTGGTGATCTCCTCTGTCCCAGAAGGAACAGAGGAGGAAGATTCCCCGATCCAACGTGCATTCCGAGAAAGCGGAGAAGAGCCGGTTTTGTTAGCCCGTCCGGCTTTCGGAGATTTCGCTTTTTCCTCGGAACTACCGCTACTACCAACACTTCCCTTTGTAGAATTCTTCGTAGCGGTTTTTTCCTCGATAAAAGATTGGGCTTTCACAATCCGGTCAACGATAGCTCTGATGGGTTGGCGGACAAAAAGCTGCCTATGCATAATAGCCTCCCTCAGGTGCAATTGAGGATTCTTCATCACCTTCGGATGTTTCGCCACAACGTCCAACATGAACGAGAATATATCCAACACATGAATGATGGCTACATACTGATTTTTGTCGGTATCCCAAACGGGGACACTGTAGATGTTATGTCTCGTTAACAAATCGAGGCAGTCCGAGACCGTGTCGTCAGCTTTTGCAGTAATCACACCGGTGCCTTCACTTCCTACTTTACCCCCATCCACGTCGTGCACTGTAGCATTCCTGAGCAACGTTATCACATTGGTGGCATTGAATTCGGAATACGGCATATCTCTAAGCCCCAATTGATTGACACGATGATGGTTGGTTTGCTGTGGTCCTTCATTTTTCTGGGCAGAGGCAGCCTCTCCGGCATCTCCTGAGTCCGATTCAGATCCCATGCTAGGAGGTCGCGTAAGCAATGCAGATGGAAACTCCTCCTTGCTAGCATTCTCCCAATACCGAAGGGCAGCTTTCCAAACTGTTCTCGCGGAAGCGAATGCTCGCAATTGTCTGGGAGAGATGGTTTGATACGATACTCTTCTTCCGTACAAGTATTGGCGAGCCTCAAAGACGTTGACTCCTGAAGGCCACGCAAACACAGCACAGCCATGGGGACGTCCGTTGACAAACACGGCCAGAAGCAACCCTCCTCCTGCGACATGTACGGCCATATCACCATGTGGTATACCGCATACCCATTTGCCCTCAATTGAATCTCCTAAACGTATACTCAAYTTTCCTGTACCGTGAGGTAATCCGTTCAACCAGCTGCCTTCATATAGCCCGGGCATTTGTGTATAATTTGGCCATGCTATGCTGTTCCCATCGGAGAACTGCTCCATGGCGTGCACTGCATTGACGCTTGATGCAGCGGACCCGGGATAAACTCCAGGGCGGCCATGTTCCTCATTTCTACTGGTATCATAGGGAAGCTGGGACTGAAACGAGTGCATGTGTTCCACAGATTGATTCCTTGGTAAACCACTGTGATGCTGCGAAGAGGCTGCATGGTTTGGGATATTCCAGTGTCCTTTGCCGATCCCATGAGGCACACCCCATGCCCATTCTCCTTCGTAAATGCTTTCATAGTACTCTCGTTGGTCACCCCTGTCTTGTCTTCCACTTGTAGTAGTCTTCGAGGCGGCACTTGGAAGTGCGTCTCGGAGAGCATCCGCCAGAGTCGACGAGCCAGCATTGTTCTGAGGACCCTCCGAGTTTATTCGGGAAAGGAAGCTGCTGGAGTGCCCATTCGTTTGACGACCTGTGGTCTCGTTCTTCAGCGCATGTTTGTAGTCTGACGAGAGTGACACTTTGGTCCGCAGCGTTCCTCGTCCGTGTGCAATTGATACATTTTCTTTAGTGCTTTGAGCACCTGAGAAGGGGGCTCTCGCATCACTACCGGAACTGCTGTGATCATCAAAGTGAACCCATTGGCCGTGAAGAGCGGCTACGATCTGGTCTGAAACATTTTCTTCAGCATGCTCATTCACCGCCACAAGCGCATTTCCAGCGTTGTTCGCTGGTTTCAAGAAATGCATTCGCGCTACCGTTTCCACTTCCCGAGAAGCTTGGAAGCGTTTCTCGACAATGTATTGCAAACTCAAACCGCTCTCTACATCGCCCTCATACTCCATAGCGGGAGGTACAATGAGCGTCCGGGTCGATCTCTTTTCCATATTACTGCTTCTACGGCGGTCGTTCACGTCCCGCGAGCCCTCTTTTGCACCAGTAGAGGTAGACGAGGCGGGTCCTGCGCCCGCTTGTGTGCCTGTCAGATCGGTTGATTCGCCGTCAAAGCGCTGAAAAGGGCTATTATAGTTCATTTTATCCCTCAAGGGCACGGGAAAAGAGATCTCTTCCCACCTTCCTCACACAAATTTGAGGCGATTTCCGGGAGGTGAGACTTTTCCCCCAAGTATAAAAACCCGTGTACGACTTTTTCTATCTCTAAGTATGGTGTATTTTCCTCGATAGTAGCTCTACCAACCCTTTTTAACAACACAATTCGAATTTAGAAGGAAAACAACTGTAACTGGCACATTTGTTTGTTCGGTTCAAGCTGGAACTGTGCACGGGTGCCAGTGCCACCGTTGCCACCGTAGGCAGCCACTGCCACACCACCCTACGCCAATTTGTCAAGTCAACGGTTGTCAACCTACTTACGGGACGAGGTTGAATCACGGAACAATGTATTTGAGCGAGAAAGAAGAAAACAGAACTGACTTGCTCCCTGATCCCGGTCCCTACCTTCGATGGTCCGGTGACAAGTTGTGATTGACAACGGGTTCATTATCCCTTCGGTTCAAAACTGTAAACACACACAATCCGCAAATGAACCTAATCTTCACTCTGTTTTCTTTCCTAGAAGGGAAATCCGCATATCCCAGTAGCCGCTGCGAACCGGATCTTTATTATCTCGTAGATCTACGAAAATCTGCGCGAACAGCACATGCACCAGTATGCAAACAGCCCCTATGACAGTACAGATGATGTATATCCTACTTGTTTCGCTAATTTTTGGGCATCTTCATTCGAGTAATATTCAAGGCACCAGTCAGCATAAAATGCCAATGCACCAGGACTCTTTTTAGCTTTGGGTGCGGACATGAACGTCTCCAGTTTTTCCTTGAAATCTCCAAGGGGTGAATCCGAAGAAGCGAGTTCCAAGATGCTGAAGGACAAGGCTACTACCATCAATATGCTTGCCACTATACATTCTGCAAGAGCAATATCTTACCCTCTCAAGTAATTCCAACAGCTTTCATTTTCCACCGCTAGTTCCAGTTTGCCTAAACAATACCCTAGCTCTGTTTGAATTGCTTCAGAGGACAGTGAACGCTGTAAAGGCAGCACGCACCCGAGGAAAGTTGAAGAAATGGATCTGTTTACACGTTTCGAAACGGAATCCTACCTTTCCTCCTCGTCTAACGGTGAAGTATCTGTGGTTCCACGCGGAATTGTTTCGAACATCCTCATCTATAATGTTTTCGCAAAACGAGAGCTCGCTGCTCCACCTATAATCATCCTCACTCAAGAAAACCCTTAACAAGTACTGACGGTGCGCCCAGGCATGATAATTTTTCGCGTCTGCTTCAAACACAGATTCTGTATATACTAGCTCTGTATCAAGAGCTGATTTACCGATTAACTCTGCCAGCTCTCGTCGATGATACCTGTATTGCTTTTCAGCTGGTCGATGAAGCAGAAACAACTCGCTTAGCATGAAATCATCACCTAAACACTCACCACAGTTGGTATACTTTGGGGTTAGGTCCCACTAGATTCTCGACAGCATCGAGTTCACGTCGGAGATCAAACCCGAGTTCGCTCAAGCACAGTCTTCGGTAGTACCTGCAAGGAAAGCACTCCAATGACAGAACCTTGCCGTTTTATTGCATGGGAGAAGGGCACGTACCACGCGGTATAATTGCCCGGATTTAACTCTATCGCCGCTGAAGAGAGCCAAAGTGCTCTCTCGGACCTCTCGTTCTTATGCATGATGGCTCGGAAGTATCCCATGATGGTTTTAACTGTACCACCCACCTTGTCATACTCCATCACGACTTGGAACTGGCGCACGGAAATTGGACTTACAGGCCTCTGAGTAGTCTATGGGCACAATGGCGTTCTCGGCTTCATTCTGAGGGATAGGCACGATATCCTTCCATGCCTCACTGGTTGTTACAGTTTCAGCAGCTTCATCGGCATCATCGCACCACGACGGCCAATGGCTGGCCACTTCAGCATTATCGGACATCATGAACGTGGTGGAAATGACTCACTTCGGAAGGGGACGAAAGACTCTATCGTCCCAATTGTATGGCTCTTAAATGGATCAAGGACTGTGAAGTCAGTTCCAACTTGTGAAGTGACCGCCGTGCGTGCGCGGTCTTTGTCACGTTGGCACGTCTCTTTCCTATCCTTTACAGACAGGCCAAAGGAAAATGTTGGGGGTGGAAGCAAGTCGGCTAGTTGCGCCTGCTGTTAGAGCGATCCGAAAAACATCACTGTTATACGACGAGAGTGGTTCGGTTAGACTACAACAACCTGTGCAACAGTTGACACTACAGCCAGAGGATTCCTGGTATGTTTGTAATGGAAATTTAGAAGAATGCATTCGTAAAGTTTCAGTGGATGGAATCAATGCTGCTTTTATTGTTTTGTGTGCCCCGACTGGAAGCGGGAAATCGTATGCCACCCGTAAAGTGCTGAAAGGGCTACAAGAATCGAAAGACATTGATGGATGCTGCATTGTGCCTTTAAATGATTCCTTTGGGCGTGAACCCAATGCGAACATTCGTCAAACGCTGCTGCTAGCGCTGGGGGTACCTTATGAAGTTGTTCAGGATTGTCCAAACAGGCATTTTCGTCTGTGATTGCAGCCCAAATGAAGAAAAATATCATTGTTGTGGACCAGTTCGATCGGTTGAAAAGTCACCAATCCCTGGAGAGTTTTGTCTGTTCGTTAGCTGAAGACAGTTTTCTCACCAAGAATTATCGCATTCTCCTACTTGCGACCGACGTTGACTTTGCCAGAGTGGTTCTAATCTACAATTCCATGGAAAAAATATGACCAGCTAGCGGAGCATTTGACGGGAGCAATTTCAAGTGGGATGCATGGAGCTACATTCGAAAGGCACTGGCAACATAGACGAGGAAGAGATGAGGCGATTGTCGTCCTTAGCAGGTACTCCTGGATTCGTTATTGATGTTTCTCACTACACTGATGTGTCGGGCACTGCAACAAAAGAGCACATCGAACCATTTGCGCAAGAGCGACGCAAATTATGGGAGAGAATGCGAACAATTTTCAGTTTTGAACCCAAAACAAGCACATATTGAAGAACATTAGATAGCGAACGCGTATGTAAAATATGCTATCTCTGAGTAGTCTATGGGCACAATGGCGTTCTCGGCTTCATTCTGAGGACGAGCCATACAATTGGGACGATAGAGTCTTCGGGAGCGTTTCATCCCCCGTCAAAGTGAGTCATCTTCACGTTCATGATATCCGACAATGCTGAAGAGGCCAGCCATTGGCCGTCGTGGTGCGATGATGCCGATGAAGCTGCTGAAACTGTAGCAACCAGTGATGCATGGAACGCCAGTATCGTGCCTATCAGATAGATCAAGGACTGTGAAATCGGTTCGTGAAGTCGACGCGGCTTAGGCTAAGCCGCTTAGCAGATTCCTGTGAAGAAAGTCTTCGCGTTAGATGATGTCTGGAGACAGAGTAAGAGAAAGAACTAATGCATGTAGTATTACTTCAAAATATTGCTTATTAGGAATTCAATCAGACGCCACTCCACCTTCAGGAGGGCTCCCCAACACAAGTGCAGCGGACACCATTATTTGTCCACAAAAGGTCCTTGCTGCACTGATCATATCGGCGACCAACTAGCCGCTCAACCGTGCATCACGTTACCTTTAATTGAGGTCGAACACCCTCTTCGGAGGTGTCGCACGTGGCGCCATGCTTTACTGCGACGAAATCCTCAGGATTCAACTCTTTCTTTACCATAGCATCGTACAGTCGTTTGGGAGGCTCATCTACAGGCTCTCCGGTCAGTACGAATGTTCCCCAATGCATCGCTAAAGCACGCTTTGCTCGAAGATCCTTGAACAGCTCCACAGCATCTTCTGGTGAGACATGGACTGCAGACATAAACCATCTAGGATTGTATGCCCCGATCGGGATACAGCAGAGATCAAATGGACCCAATTCGTCACCAATTTCTCGGAAAGCGGGACATCGGGACGCGGTTTCCTCTTCCTCGCTATAAGCATCACCCTCAGGGAGATACCTGTATCCAGTATCACCTGTTCAAAGACGATAAATTGAAAGCAGCCAGGACAGAGCTCTAGTTGCATTATTTAACTCACCAGAAAAATAAAAGCGCTCTTGGGATCCAATTATAGCATAGCCACACCACAATGTAGACATCCTGTCGAATACATGCCTATTGGTTTGATGCTGAGCCGGAACACCCACAATCCTAAGACTTTTGCCCCCGAGAGGAGTTTCCGCAAAACAACTTCCCCACCAGTCAAGTTCAGTCACTTGCTTAGGATTAACACCAAGGGAGACAACAGTAGATTTTAGCTTTAAAGGCACTATCCAACGAATCTTGTCACCTCCGCTACGCTCTATCAGAGCTTTGACACTGTATGAATCCAGGTGATCGTAATGATTATGCTGCATAAAAATATTTTCTATTAGTAAGGGTTGTAGAGCCCCATCGTCAACATTATCGTAAACCTACCGAAATGAGTACATAATCGATAGACGGTAACTCTTCTATTCGGAACGGTAACGGGGTATACCGTTGAGGCCCAATCCATTGTAGCGGAGAGGCTCTGTCGACACATGAGGATGACGAAGCAAGAAGGCTAAAGATTCATCCAATGGAGCACAGTAAGGACAAGCTGAGAACGCACCTATCACAAAATACGGGATCCGTCAAGATGTTCAATCCTTCTTGTTGAACTAGGAACGAGGCATGGCCCAGCCATGTCGCCTGTATGTGAGAGGACGGAGGAGAACGAATCCTATCCCAGTCCATTCTTTCTACCGAAGGCTGCGGTATTCTGGGAACTGCGCTGGTGCGCATGGTAAACAACCTGCGTGCGCATACCACACAGCAAAACACGTCTCACTTTACAGTGCCAGAGCTATGGTAGAAACACCAATTGCACTTACATTTTGGCCACATCCCACAAGCTCGGATGCCGATAGCTAGGCCATGGATTGCAGAATTCGTTCTTCAAATGGTGCCCATATCCGTTTCGCTTCTGCTCCAAGCGAGCATCTAAACTATCGAGTATGGCTTCGGTGTCTGTACTGCGAGCAGCTCCCACAGCAGATCCTTGACTTGACTCCATTTCCCGCGCACTCCGGCTATTAGTTGGCTGCAATATACTAGCAGCTTTAGATACACCTGGAGTTGTCCCACTTTGCTGCTCTACTGTTTGTGCAAATGGAGGGACAGACGACGAAAAAGTCGAAGTTGGCCCCGGCAGCGCCTCTGTTCCCAAGGCAGATAATGGGCTTAAACAAGGGGTGAAAGTCCAAAAATATGAACACTTAGTGATACCCGGGTTTATCCTTGCCAACTGCTGCCGAAACATCCGTTTTATTGCTTCGATATCACCTTGATATTCCCCTGAGACGGGTTCTCCAGGACCTCTATAAAGTTACGCTGAGTTCCCTACCCGTAAGATCTCACAGCATCCCTGCTACACCAACGTTTTCATTTTTTGAAAATATGAATCACGGTAGCATGAGGAAAAGGAAGTAACAATTATAAATGTCAGTGACGTCTAACTTATCTCGGCATACAGGCTGTATGATACAGCATCAAGCTGAGTTCACAGATTCTGACACAGAAGCCGTTGGAAGTTCGTGAGTCAAGTATTTCTTGCATATTACGCGCTAGTAAATGGTTCCATACACTATTTCTCATTCGAAGCCAATGTAATAAGGATGGACTTATATGTTAAGCGAATAGCCGCTAGGCAGTCGCGAAGAAGTGAACCCAGAAAGAGTTCAACTATGGTACCCGAGACCCGTATTCACACTTGACTTCTTTGTGAACGCTTCAATACATCAACGAAGGAGATACAGAAAACTCAAAGTGTCGGACTGCCTTTTATCTTAGCTACAGAAGCTCACGTCCTCTCAACTACAAAGCCTCAATTCCTAGCATCAATGTGGAATTTTGCATCCACGTTGGACAACGCCATCGGGTCCGCTGGCAGTTGAACGCGTCCATTTATCACTTCTACTGGAGCAAAATCATTTCACTGTTTTCCAATCCCACGGATGAAAATACTTGACCAGTGTAGTCTACAAAAAGAGAAACACGTTTGAACTTCGATTCGAAGTCTTCGAAGCCACGACTTCAACTTCAATCACCGAGGAGATGCGGGCGTATTCCCTCCTCTACAGAGAGTCTTTCCGTCGGTTTGGCATGTTCTTACCCTCTTTACGTACTCTTCCTCTGCTATCTTCGAGTCGCGTTGAGAAATAAAGGAGCGCGGGAGTAGGCCAAGATGAGACTATCCACTGAGGACCTTACGCTTTACAATGCTCTCCTCATTGTTGGGAGCATTGCCTTGGCTATATTGGTAAACCAGTACTACCAGCGCATGGTGCGTTTTCTGATATGCCATTACTGGATGATGTTGCTTGTGTATCCTTCAGTATCGCGTTGTTGCAGCGTGTGAATTGCCCTGGGGCTTTTGAATGGCCGTTCCTATGCAATCTTATGCTCGTATCGGATGACCCGCTGAATAAACTGGCTTACCATGCCATCAATGTTGTACGTTGAGTGCTCAGACGTTTGTCTTGACGGAACGGTTCCTGGTGAAGACGATATGATTGGTTTATCCTACCCCGTTGTCACAGTTCCAAGGGGGTACATTCCAGGTCAAACTGCCGCTCATTCCGCGCTTCATTATCATTCACGATCCTGATTGCGTCGAACATATTTTGAAGTCGCATTTCAATGTAAGGAGAAATGCGATTTATGCTTGACGTTGAAACCAATAAAGGCTTGGCTACATCGAGAAACGCAGAATTATGTGAAGGGCCCTCATTTCCATGAAAATCTGAAGGAACTGCTAGGTGATGGTAAGACAAACTGAGTCTGTTTAGGAAACGTTGAAGTATTCAAGGTATATTGCTTTACTAAGATGCACAGGAATCTTCAATGTCGATGGCGAAAAGTGGAAGAACCAGCGGAAGATGGCGTCTCACATGTTTTCCGCCACGGAGTTTCGGAACAAGATGACGACTACTTTCCGGAGTCATGCAGAGGAGCTACTTCATGTAGGTCTATTGTTTAAGGGATTCTCCTCTATGATTTTCTATATTGCGCCATTCCTGCAGGAATTCGAGAGTGCAATGAAGAACCGAGGAACCTTGGATGCCCACGACTTGTTTCATCGCTTCACGCTCGATTCCATCGGGGAAATTGCCTTTGGAGTGAATATCAAATCCATGGTGCAGCCTGATACTCCGTTTGCCAAATCGTTCAATCAGTACGTGTATCGCAGTTTCGGCACCAGCGGCAGCACATGCGTATTATGTGAATGCAGTGCTCAATACATTGTCGAGAAACGGTTCTTCAATCCTTTCTGGAAGTTTCAATACTATTTTGACCCGGACGTGAAGACGCTTAATAATCTCGTGAAGGCACGTCCCATTTGGCTAGACGCATATGGTCAACCCTCGTCGAACTACTTGAATTGTATTGCGGTTGTACAGGTCATGGATGAATATGCGTACGGACTTATCGAAGAACGCAAACGAAACAAAGAGTATACCACGAAAGAAGACGTCCTTTCGCGTTTTTTGAAAGTGGAAGATGAAAATGGCAATCCCAAGTACACCGACAAAGAGTTGCGGGACGTCATAATGAATTTCCTAATTGCCGGAAGGTATGCCCACCTATTCAGATACCACCACTAGTGCAACAACGAGTGATCAATCTGTCTACCCTCTTCCATCACAGAGATACAACTGCCCAAGCCCTCAGTTGGACTGTGTTCCTCGTATCTCAGCATCCGGAGGTAGAAGCAAAAGTATGTTTTCTGCCAGTCCTGAACAAGTTGTACAGGGGAAGCATGTGAGCTGAAAATCTATCATTGCTCCGCAGATGGTACAAGAAATAAGATCTGTACTAGCGGATGATACAAAAGTACCAACATACGATCAAACCCGAGAAATGACGTAAGATGCACGACATGTCTTCCGAAAGTAACCATTGATTAGGTATCCGCGACTTCGTTGGCTTCAGGTATGTTCCGGCCGTAGTCAAAGAGGCTCTTCGACTGTATCCCTCTGTTCCCAAAGACGCAAAACTAGCGGTACATGACGACACTCTACCGGACGGGACATTCGTACCAAGTAACTCGTATGTCATATATTTCCCATACGCAATGGGAAGGCTAAGTAGGCTCTGGAAAGACCCGTACGAGTTTAATCCTCAAAGGTAGGTCTCCAGTTGGCTTTTGTCAGTACTCAATGTTGCACGTCCCGTTGCTATGGTAGCGCAGGTTTGTGGACGAACCTAAACCTTCCATGTTTCGATATCCTGTCTTTCAAGCTGGACCGCGAACTTGCTTGGGCCAAAGTATGGCGTTATTTGAAGCGACGACTGTGCTGACTGCGCTGTACAACGTAGGTCTTGATCTGATTGCGCCGTCCCTTTCCTACATTGTCAAGTTTAGCTTCTATCTCATGCAGCAATATCACCTGGAACTGGTAGATAAAGACTCAGTCAAGCCGCTTAACAGCCTCACTCTACCCATGGAGAACGGAATCAAAGTGCAAGTATCGGCTCAGCCATAGGCGGAGGATCTAAATTCGGTATTTCTGGTATACCCACAATATACATATTATTTTGTTTATTTGTTGCATATGCATTACGAATTGAAATGTTTGAGCAAGGGGGGTAAACAAATTGTATTTACAGTTACAACCTACATAAGTCCGGAGAGAGCTGATGGAGCTTACTTAATCCATACCTCAGGGTTTTATGCATCCAAGGTCCAGGAGTCACCTCTGGGATCGTGGACATTATACTTGATGGGAAATTCGCTCGTTGTGTCCTTTTCCAAACGCACTTTCATTTTAAGTGGCTGTAGCTTCTTCTGATCCAAGAAGTGGATCGTTGCATCACAATCCAGAGAATTCCGCGACTGCCTCAGAGTCCATCTAAGCTTTCCGGGCTCTTTGACCAGGGGCACTGCGGACGATAACTCGACAGAGCGAATCAAATCGGGTATGTTTACATCCATCGTGATGTGATTTCCATGCTGCATCGAGAATTTAAGCGTAGTCCGGGCAATGAAAGGCGGAATAGAGTACCCTAACTTTGCCATGAGTCTCTCCATGACGTCATCGCAAGTCCCAAACATACGCACATGGGCTTTATCGTCCACGGGCGTTTCTTGGAGGTTCACAATTGCAAGTTTGCACGTTGGGTAGCGCTCCAAAGGGATTCCAGCAGCAGGGTAGACTTTGAGCGAGGTACCAAGGACGATGCATAGGTCCGCGTTCTTGGATTCTCGGATGGCCCGCTCTATGTCGTCTTCTGGAAGATTTTCTCCGAAGTTCACGATGCTGTCATGAAGCTCCGAACCGCATTTTTCGCACTTCCTCCCTGTTTTGTGGTCGTGGACGGCATTGGCACGGCGTCGACATGGGTAATCCCTGTAATAGGACTGACCGCAGCGGGGATTGCTACATCGCTCACGATGCTTATTCCCGTGAAGTTCACTTATTTTATTAAATGGGATCCCGCTCATCACATGCAGACCATCCGTGTTTTGACTCACGACGTAGTTGACAACTTCTTGCTGAACGAGCTCAACAACGGCCATGTGGGCTTTGCTGGGATAAATGGGAAAGGGTGGTCGACGAGGGAGTTTCTTGCCTTGATCTCGCAAGGTCCAGACGCCTTGTGGCCCACGAAAATCCGGTATTCCACATCCTGTCGAAATTCCAGCACCCGTATGGACGACCACCCTTCTACTGGAACGAATGAGATCCACTAAATGGGATATTTTTTCACCTAAAGATTCCGAACTCTCCCGTTTTTCCTCCATCTGTATTTGTGAATGTAACTATTCGCAGCAATGACTGGACTGAATAGTTCAAGTTCGCGTTAAAACGCAGGCTTGGGGTGCCTGCAAGGGACGTCGTAGCTCCAACACTAACCTCAGAGTCACAATATAATAATTATGCAAGTCGTGTAGGAAATCTAGATCCTTTAATACGTATGACAGAATTTCAATACTACAGTAGTGTTACTTCAACTCTACCGGCGCGGCGCGCGAGGAGGGGAACCTTCACAATTTGAATATGAAACCTTCACGTGAATACATACAATGCTCGCTTATGTAAGCGGATGAAAAACTAGAACACAGTGTTCAAAATACATGTACCTCGCCTAACCGGAGACTCGATTCATTGTCGATTCAGTTCCACTTAACACTTAACACTTACATGTATTGCCCATGATTCCCGGTACAACCGGAACCGTGCTTGTTCGGATAGTTAGGAGGTAGCGCTTTTTGCTTCAAAGCCTTTCTTTAGACGACGAGACCAATAAGCCCACCAGATCCGTTGTTGCCTGGCAACGCTTTCAGAGTCTATCACCTCTTGATTCTCCTGAGGCACAATACGGACGGTTGTCGTTGAATTAGGGGACGAATTAACGATAGAGGATTCCTCTGGTTCAATGAAGGGGATAAGCTCAACTTCGAATTCCAGTGGACGTCTGAGAGTCGAGGGGACTGTGATACAAATTGGGAGGATCTTTCTGGTCTCACCAGCCTCCCAAAAGAGGAAGCTGTCGGCCACAGAAAAATCAATATCCTTCCGAGCACTTCTTTCCAGAAGCTTTACTGCCATGCCTAATTCGGCTTGCTCCTGCTGCCCGGTATTCACAATTTTTCGTGTAATGATAAGGTCTATTTTGTTAGCAGGAGCGTTAACGCGGTAATTCCGCTTTGAAAATCCTACTTTCTGAGTAGTCATCTCGAACGTCACGTTTTGATGCTCCGTCGATGCTTTATCTTCTTCTGTAGCGTTTTCGTTAGAATAACGCCTTTGTTCTATCTCCTTGATAACACTTTGACACTGACGTAAGCGTCCTCGTGCGCGGCGGTCACGAGTTTCGGCCTTGGAGCGAGAGTCTACGCATTGTTCCGCTTCCTCTTGAATTCGTTCTTTCTCCGAAGATAGCTGTGTAACCTGTTGTTCTAGTTCCCTAATTCTGTCGGCTTGGGCCTTCGTTTTGCGTTCCAACTCCGTCAATTGGGAGCGCAGCTCGCCCAATCCTTCGAAGGCGCAACTACCATCATCCAGTTTTGCATCAGGATCAAAATTCAACGCAATGTCGTAGGTACAACCCGCCTCTGGGTATGAGCAAGAGCCATCATACAGTTCAGCTTCGGGGTCATAATTCAATGCTTCCTTGCATGTACACCCCTCGCGGAGACCTGGAGCAAGTTTACAACTTCCATCATTTGTCACCACTTCCGGATCGTAGTTCTGTACCATGTTACAATATGGTTTTAACGCATAGCAGCAAGTATTTTAGTGCTCACTTTGAGACTACTTACAGAAGCAATTGTGTAGGAACAACCACTTGGTTGAACGTTACGACATGATCCATCATCCTTTGAAGCTTGAGGATTAAAATTATCGAATGAGGGATCGGTGCAGCCCTCAATTTCTGTGGAACCCAAAATCTCGTTTTCACTATCTTCTGGACAGAACGTCACATTGACTACCCCAGAGAGTGTCCCATGATTAGTTATACTCTGTTGGCAGACAAATATATCTTGTGGAAGCACACCCTTAGATCCCTCACGAAACATAATATTATACGACGTCACTAATAGAGCGTTTGTAAAAAATGTAGCACTTGTTCGTAAAATCCGCCTGCCGTGTGGTAACATCTGCACTGATTTTGAAGAGTCACGTAGGTGAAACTCGCCGCGAGTCATCCCCAGTGAAGCCACTACTCCCTTTGAGAACTCCAAAGTACCATAGCTGTCACCACTGATATTTCCCAAGCTCAAAAATGCTTGATCTGTGCCAGTTAGTGTATTCCTGAAATAAAGCCTTGCGCTCTTTACAATCACGTTACTGACCGATAAAGCGTGGGAGCCAAGGAGCATGCCAGATGTTGGCAAGGAACCGGTAGATAGGCTATCTACTACTAGCATTGACCCCGTTCCCCCACAAGCAAAAAATGATGTCCCAGGACCAGACCGAACGGAAGACGAGCTACCGACGATTCCACCAGCAACCTCTACAAGGACCTCATGAGTCCCAAATACATTCAAAAGCTCCTCACAATACACCGAAACTCTGCCACCACCCCCTCCTTCTCCAGGTTGCCTACGACGCCGAGGAGCTCCTCGTCCCCCGTTTGCTTTGATTTTGCCACCGCGATTTTCGAATATGCCCGTTTCCAGTAACAAACCACCACCGGCACCTCCCCCAGCACTGCAGGTGACAAAGATACGAGTACAGAATACAATATAATTTAACGCCACGAGATAGACACTCAAAAAGAAAATATTGATTCACGTACCCATGGTGACTACGATGATGGGGCCATTGCCCGTTTCCACCTCTCAAATCAATCTCACCAAGAAGTTTAGTGCGACCTGACACATGAAGCTGTACGTAGGCTCCTCCGTGACCGCCATTTCCGTTACGTTCACGGTCACAGCCACCACTTCCCGGAAGAGACGGAAGGAAAACATCATCGTTCACCAACAGGGAATTTTCCCTCTTCACAAACGTATCCACATCCTCAATGCTTCCCAAACCACCATGAGATCCGCCACGACTGGATCGAGACGGGCTTCCAGGACCCTCGCATTCTCCAAATCCTCGCCCATGCCCATCAATTATTGCTTTTTCGTGGAGGACGAAATTGCCTGCAAATATTGCCACTTTTTTGTTGACTAGTGTCTCTGTAAAGTTACCAAGGGTTATGGCTCTAGTCATATTAATTTTGCAGGAGGGGCCGATCTCTAAGTTGGCACTCTCTTCGAGGTTGAGGCTTGTCCCTTGTACTTGAGAGCTCATGTCCAGCCTGATTTTGGTGCTCTTTGAACCACGGATTTCGTATTCACCCCTTATATGTCCGCTTAGCTGGACGAGGTTATCCAGGAAGTTCGAAGAACCGTGGTAATGGGCAATGCTCGTAACCGCCAGCTTCAAGCCATCGAATCGAAGGGTAGTAGCCTTGTTGATGCCTGCGAACTTGGATATTCTCGACTAAGAGCATTCCGATGACGATTGGTTTACAATTCTTACCATTGGTCTCGATTGAGCCGCTGAGCACAGCTGTCCGCGTGGGTATCTCTTTCGCGGGACCATCGATGATCAAGTCCCCATGGACTCTCAAGAACTCAAAAAAAGAAATCTCAGATGTATCTAAAATACACCTTTCTCCTTTGCGAACGGTCACGTTTCCCTTCAGAAATTCGCATTCTGGTAATGAGGCTCCCCGCGGAACAATGAATGACAGCAGCAGCAGCAGCGCCGGGAGGCAAACCCATTGCCGAGATGTCTTGCAAGCCAACCAATGCTGGCGAAAAGGAGAGTGCAGGTACTCTCTTTCATTCATCATCCAGAAAATCCTTTCAGATGAATCTGTATGGTCCAAGGAAGCGAACAAAGACGTTCGAATTCTACGTCGGTAACCGGTTCAAGCCGTCGCAGGTTTGAAGGCTTAGACTGCAAGTTCGCCTTCAAAAACGAATAGTAAAAAAGCAGAAAAAAAGCTTAGTTTTGTGAGAGGATTGAGCAGTACAACTCCAACTCGACTGTAGCAAAGAATGCTACATTATGGTGGCGGTATACAAACTTGACGCAACGGATGCTCAGCAGGTTTTCTGTAGAGCAGAGGGCACAAGGGGACTCCGGGGGAACAAAAAAGCCTCTGTGCGACCGACGGCGCGTCTTCGATGGTCGTCGAAGTCCTCCTGGTCCTCCTCATCGGCTAGATTCCGAGTCCAGTGCTCGGTATGCACATAAGCGCTGATAGTTCTTTGTTCTGGATGCTGAACAGTTGGTCAGTACTGGCTCTGATGTGTGGCATTGGCGGTCTTAGTGGATCCCCATCTCTTAACATGCCCTTCACCCAGCCGGTAACCCAGCGACTGGCTTCTGTCTCCTGGAGGAGGAGAGGTGGGAGTGGCTATGGATGGCTACTCATGTTTCTAGCCGATCCGACCAATATGGAAAACGAAAAAGGAAGCTCGTCATGGAACCGCAAAGTGAGAAGGAAATACAAAAACCGGCAGGAGCCAGACACATGAGATACTCAAGCTCAAGCCCGTATACATGTAGGTCAACAAGTGCACCCAGAGTGTCGATACTCGCTATGGTTGCTGACCAGACGCTGTTAATACCAAGGTCAAGTTCCAGTGTATCGTTACCCGACCACACGGTGACAGAAAGACAGAACACAACCCCGAAGGGAGAAATTTGACAACTGCTTACAAACGAGTACTGAGCAGTAAGGTTGTCACAGAAGCCAAGCAATACACGAAGTGAAACATTTTGAGTAAGCCACTTCAATACTTACTGTGGAAACTGGTAACTGTTAAACATGTGCTCCGCCGGATAGGGAGATGCTCGGAAGTGCGAATGGCAATGCCACACTCTGTCAACTAGAGTCCGCGCGAAGTAGAATCCAGACATCGGAGACGAAATAGCACAACTGGACAGAGCTATCAACGCATCTGATTTTTTATGCTTATCTGTTTCTGAAGTCAAACACTTAAAGCTGAACAACTAATGAACGTCCTCCACCGAATGTAATACCGGTGTACCATGTATGCACAAATACACACATGGAAGGGGGGCAACAATACAAATAGTAGCTACAGTAGCGAATTTCAAATTTAAAGAGTAACCATTCCGTATATTCTCCATGAGTTATACCTTGGTGGATTTGGAGAAGCGGCGATCAAGTTCCTGAGTATAGCGATCTTCCAAGATGAGATCTGACGAAGAAGGCAGCGATGCTGAAGCAGGTGCACTCAAAGAAGTGCGAAGAGGATTTGTAGAGCCAGAAAAAATGAGAGTGGAGCCCAGAATGTTAATCCTTGATGGTCTGTATGTAGAGTGACCATCATTGTGCAGGAATTTTCAATCGTCGTAATTCAACGACTGTGGATGGTCTGCAGCAACGGATGATACACAATCTGAGAAGTATAATGTTTGTTCAGCATCGGATGGCGTATCGATGGTATAGTGGTCTGAGGAAGTTATGCAAAAGTGCAGTGCACGAAGCGAAGCTGAAGTTGAAGTGTCACTACCACAATTCAATTCATACAACATACGAGATACGTGAAAACGTAACAAATACAGTCTTGTAAAGTGACGTGCAATAGTTGCGTTGAAAATAGCTCGTACTTTGCTTTTCCTACACCTCATTTGAGACTTCAGTAGCTGCAGTTGAAGATGTCGGTCGCCATGCGACGAAGACTGGTAACGGGATTGAAGTGTTTTTCGAGAAGCTGTACTTCACTGTTGCAGCCTTTTCAGAAGCGTTCTTTCATTCACCGGACTCTAGATGATGTGAAGAATTCTGGAAATGTCTACAAAGGAGCGTCAGGGAAACATGAGAGCCGTCGCTACGTACTACGCCAGGACGGAATGGGTTTTTCGTTCCACTACACCATTCTGTACGAAGGTACGTACCAATAACATACCAGATGCACCTTCAGATAGAACAGGCTGCAGGTCGGTTGCTTGCTTATGGACTTGTTTACTCTTTTTCGACGCATGCAGGTACCTCTTCCTTGTTGTGGTACAAAAACCATGTTGAAGCAGTCTTCGTAACCGAGGGCAAAGGCGAGATTGAACTGGTTGAACCAGACCAGCGCGTAAGCGTCTAATTAAGAGGTGAATTTCTGCACCTGTGTTGCATTAAGCTCTATTTTTCGCAGGAGGGAGAAGGCGTAGTCTATCCTTTGCGGCCTGGCACCCTGTATTGCCTTAATGAACACGACCGGCACTTTCTGCGTGCAACTAGCGGAGACTTGCACGTCTGTTGGTAAGTGGGCACAGTACCACTGCTAGTGCTCAGGCTCCACAACCGACCGCTCTACTTTTCTAGGTGCAGTGCGTTCAATCCGCCCGTCGCTGGTGCCGAAGATCATAACCCAGAGGGAGTGTTCCCGGTTGTTGATGATGATGGCAATGCGCTCTACGAGTATTCCAGAGAAGATCTCCCAAACTTGTGCAAGCCTCCTTGGGTGATGTATCAAAATACTAAATGACACCACCTTGAGGAACTCAGGCCTTAAGAAATCGGGTCTTGGCCCGTGACGATCCTAGGAATGTGAACGGTAGTAGTACCACACGCAAGAATCTGACAAGTTGATGATTCGACGATGTATCCTTTGCTAAAGCGCAAGTTGTGTTTCATCCCTTGCCGCAAGGAAACAGAAGACGGCACTTGCACCGACATCCGTACAGACAGTATAAGGGATGACACTGCATCATGACAGCGACAAATCTGGAGGCTTTAGTACCATGGAATGTACACTTGTTCCTTGTACCACCGAGTTCCAGTGAAATTTTCGTCGACTTGTTACACTACCCGTTCCTGAGTGCCTTAGGTTAGTAGCTGAATCAAAACAACACCCGCAAAGGTCCAGGAAGTCTCACACTACAGGGTACTCGTCGAATGGATTGGCTCATAATGGTAATACAAGTAAGTAGCGGACAAACTGACACTGAATGGAAGAAACGGTTGCATGTACAAATCCATACAGTACAAATCTTGGCGGCGTCCGTGTGCAAATGCCACTCTTCTTTCATTGCATCTTCTCACAAATTTCATTACATATATTTAGTCCAACAATTACATTAAGGTACATTCCCTCCCACGTAATTATGTCTCCAGTGTACGTCAATCCCCTTACAATTCAAAATTGACCGCGTTTCTGTATTGTTTGTGGCGTCTGTACAACGTATAATACCGGGGCGAGGACAGCTTCTATACCTTATTGGGATACACTACATGGTAGTGGAGTGGTCAAGAGACAATGAACGAGCAACAGGGGGGAGAAAATGGAGAGACGACGGCCCCTCACAGCCAGCCCGATAGGGACAATGAGGAGGCTATTGAGATAGATTTAGGGTCAGAAAGCGACGAAGAAGAACAAGAGGAGGAAGAAGAGCAAGATGAGGAGGGCGAGGATGATGCAGAGGACGAGGAGGAAGAGAATGAAGACGATGGAATTGAAATTGATGGGGTCCTACAAGGCACGATATTGGCCCCTGGGGGCGATTCACGGCCATTTGATTCCTCCAAGCCCGCTACTACGACCTCTTCCAGCCAATTATCGTCTGGAAATTCTTCAGAAAGTAGCCATGTTAATATCTTGCAGCCTAAATCGAAGCGAAAGTATGTGCCTTTGATGAGTTCAGCTGGTGGTTCAGTGGCTTCCAGCGCTGGAACTACGCAAACAAATGTCGCCGCAACTCATATGAGTGCCCCACAACCATCGAGTGCAAGCTCGGAAGTTACTCATTCTACCAATAGTAGATTCTTTACCTCTGGAACTGGAACGGCGGCAAACGTACAGGGAACACACGCACAAGGTACATTGGTAACGGCGAATTCGGCAACAGATGGTGGCAGTGCAAGTACCTTCGAAGGGGGTACTATGGGTAGCGGTTCCAGTTCCAATCGTCAACGTTTGGAATCCTTGCTTAATCCCGATTCCGCCGTGACCTCTACTAGCGGATTCTCGTCGGAACAAGGAGAGTCGTCAACGAGAAAGCTGGATGAGTTCCCGGTTGTGAGGATTCAAGCACCGCTGGACGATCCCTCGTCTTGCGAAGGGGTGCTAGAGTGGAACGACGATAAATCAACTGCTATCCTAGATTACGGAAAGCAATACAAAGAGCGGCTTGATGAAATGAAAAAGGAACTTAAGCACATGCTTAGGAAAGACACGTGGAAGCGCATACAGAGTAGCGAAAATGAAAACGTAAGTCTACGGGTAACTATCTCGTTCTTGTAAGGTAATTTCGATCTGGGTAGCATTGATGGTGGTTCCAGAGTCGTGTGGGAAGTGGCGGGCCAAGTTCACAATCCGACGAAAATGACAGGGAAGCACCAGCGTCCCAAAGCAAAGGGGCTGAGATGATGTCCCGCGCTATCCGGAAGCTTGAGTTAGTTGCTCAGGTGGTCCCTTCAAAAGGTATGTCATATAGCTATTTTTGGACAGCGGCTACTATGGGGATTAAGTTCTCCTTATGTTTCAGAGGTCGAGAAAACGTTCAATACCAAGCGCCAGAAACGTAGTGGGAGGGACCCAGAGAACGACTCAGTCGAGTCGTATTCCTCTGACGAAGAGAAAAAATCTAAACGAAGAAAGCGCATTGAATATTATCAATCCGATGGTGGCTTTGTGGATGATTCAGATTTGGCTGCGGCGATTGAAGGTAGAGTGAAGAGTCAACGCTTCCGCGGAGGGTATTATGCGACAGGAAACGAGGAACTGGGCGAGAACGAAGGAGGCGGGGAAGAGACGGATCACGCGGAGGTATCTGATGATGAACAAAAGATGTTTGTTGATGATGATGAAGACACTAAATCGCGAAGAGGTAGCGCTAAGTTTAGTCAATCGTTGTTTGATTATGGTGAAGAATTTGACATAGGTGCTATAAAACAAAGCCCTACGGAAGCGTTAGAGGGTTGCAAAAAGATTATGCAGTCGCGGTCAGAATATATGGAAAACGCCCCTGAGTACACGCTCTCTAATGAAAGTCGCCGTGTCTTCAACAAATTGAAAACTCAATGTGTTAGGTTGTATAAACCTTTCCTGGATGGTTGTGGGGACAGAGTTCCAGTATGGCACTTCGCAGTAGACTCGTTGCTACTGCAGCTCGATGTGCAGTGTAGAAAAGGTACCATAAGCGATCCAGAAGTAAAAGACTTACTGTCACCATGGGAGACCCCGAAGCCGTATGTTGCTCTGTTAATGACGATCCTTCCGTTCCCTGCGGCTTCGATTCAGCGACATCTCAGGCGGCTAACGGAACACCAAAGGTGTTATCTTGCATATTGTGGGCTCAGAAATGCCTTCACCCGACTCGCTGATTGGGCAATCCACAGTAAGGCTTTGGGGCTTAATATTTTCCAGAAATCCCGAACTTTTAGACTTCTCTTGACAATGTGCGTCGATGCTCAATACGAGCTTGCCCGGGCGCAAGTAGACTACAGGTAAGAGGAGCTTACCAAAAATCCACGTTCGACAGCGAAGCAGTGCATCTTCACCTTGTTTGCAGAAGGGCTCTGCGAGGAACAGAACGTCGTCATCTTGCCGAGTACATGAATGTTGAAAAGCGCAAACTCCGACAACAGACTATTAAGAATCGTCAGGAGATGAACCACATGTACGAACAGGTATGTTGCATTCCACTACCATGCTGATGCAAAGAAAGAACTTCTGCAGAGCGTTTACTCTTAAACAGATTTTTGCCCTACTCCGTAGTACTCTCAATGCTGATCTCTCCAAGACACACGAAGATGATATCCGCCGCATAGCGAATGAAGAAAGAGCACGGGTCAAGAAACTATCGGAACAGGGGGAGTTCGACCGCGAAGTGGCAACAGATGTCTTACAACTACTGCTTGTCTCACCTGGATGCTACCGGGTTTTTCAATGGGCTTCTTCAAACAAAGCAAACCTGCCGCTCTATTGGAGTGCCGCGTTCGACTGGTCACGTACATTAAAATCGTGTGATCTTTCCTTCTTTGCCGTGGTAGGGACCCCTCTAACGCCGGGTGCGTCGCCGCCTACCCAACAGACCGACATCGTCTTCAAGAAACGACAGTCCAGCAATAGAGCAGGTGTTGTTCCCCATGAAGTACAAGGCAAAACAGGTGTGTACGAATTTCACCCCGACGACTTCCGGAACAAGGGAGGTGCTTAGTAGCCCTTCTGTCGGTGTTTTTGACGTATATTGTCGCATCTGTTTTGCTCCAACATTGTATTCCAACATTTATACATCAATTCTTCAGTTCCCTTATGGAGCAAGCGCTTAATTTCGGAAAATAGATAACGCGGATTCTTCTTCCATATTTCGACTAGGCTTCGTGAGGAGCATATAGGACCCTCAATTCCGGATTGCCCTTCTTCCAGCATAGTGACTATATCGTGAAAAGTTGTCCTTGAAGACAGTGCTCTGGTTAAATGGGATGGTGGAGAAATGTAGTAGCTCCTCAACGGTTTCAGCTGGGGGAAAACTTCACCTTCCAAGAGGGCTCGCGCGAAGATTTTCACTTTCTCTTTGGTAAGATTCCCATGTTGTGGATAAGTGATCAGATACAGAGGTAGTTCCCATCTATAGTCTCCATAATAAGGACGGACATACGCAAGTACACCGTCTCTCTTTTTGTCATAATAAGGTAGAGGATCCTCCAACGGTTTTCCCAATCTGCAAATAGGAGTATCTCCCGCAAACTTCGGAAGCCAATTTGGATCGATTGCTGAAACTCCTCGCATAAAAGATCTAGAGGTGGATATTATCTCCTCAAAGACAATCCAATTTGGCATGTTCTGCACACTGTTACTACATACCGAGGAGGAGGGATGGACGAAGAGGGGATAAGGGCACTCTTCATCGCAACATATGTATGGGACCCAGCTACCTTTTTTGATTTTCTTTCGTTCATGCCCAATACGTTGCAATAACTCCTCTACTTCCTCTGAAGAAGCCCGTCTTGCCACCCTCTCCAGTGACGAGATGCAAAGCAGTTGGCGTAAGACTAGTTTTTCATCCTCTGTCGGAGGATGCAGTAAGCTTGAGTATTCCCTAGACTCACCATTCTCGTTTACTCTCCGAGCTTCATCTTCAACTGTGTCGGCAGAAGAGGTCGCTACGCATTTTTCGTAGAGCTTATCCTCCGTTAGATGCCCTGACAGTGTAGAGTTGATATAGCGCCACAACTGATCACGCAAGTGCAAAACCTCCCGGAGCGCTTTGTACTTGACGGTATACGTTCGGCAAAATGCTTCAGCTTTCTCAGCGGACAATGATTGCTCATACAGGAATGCTCCCGCAATGTTGAGATATGTAAGCATATCGCTCTCTGCAGAGTGGAAATTGAACATGGTGTTGCCGATTTCCTGAGCTTGCTCTTCTTCGGTATCTCCCGCAGCCGTATTAGACGATTCCTGCGAGTTCTCGTTCGTCTTGCAGCGAGATCGCACCGTGATGTTGTCTACAGAAGCTAGAGCTACCATTAGAATCGCTAGATCCTGAATTCTCCTTGCCTCCTTCTTTGCCAATTCTATTGAAGTAAAAGCAAAAAGTACAAGTTTCGACAGGTGAGGAGATAAGGGTAACACTGTCATAGTTCTTCCCAGGGCTGTCAGTCTTTCGCCTTCAACTGAGGGTAGCGATATTTGCTTCAAAAATTCTCGAGACGACCTATCGGATCCATCTTTGTCTTTGAAAACTGGCTCATTCAGATAGGCCTTAAGTGCCAATGATTCCGCGTCCATTCTGTAGTTATCGTTATCCGTTGCTTTAGACGCTAATTGCTTCTTGATAGTTTCCCATGCCACCTCTGCAACACTTTGTTCCGAATGAGACATCGAACTAAAAATTGGGGTAAGTGCGCCAATGTTAATGAGCGACTTGAGAGACCTCTTCAACGAAAGCATTGGGGGTGGCGTAGGAAAAGGAAACTTTTGGATGTTAACAATACCCATAGCCTTGAGCTGCAAAACCATGCTTGTTATTGGAAGTGATACAATCTCCGGATCTTCGAACGACGGGAATTGATCTTGGAAAACGGCCGAAGAATATAACCTGTAGGCATGTCCAGCTCGGGTTCTCCCGGCCCTCCCTGCTCGCTGCTCAGCACTCGCCTGTGAGATCCAACCGATTTCAAATCGACTCATACCGCTCCGTTTATCATACACTTTTCTCTTGGTTCTACCGGTGTCAACGACATACCTGCAGAGAGAAAGCAAGAATGTGTGGAACAACGGAGGCATAATGACTAAAGCAACACTGAACAGCAGCGTTGTGGTCACATGTACTATGAGTTCCCACTACTGTTCCCCTTCGAAAGAACTTAAGCAGGCATTGAGACAAATGCAAAGTGAAGACCACTTTACAATTGTCACCGGTAATTGAGACCGTAATTGTTCTCTTTACCATTGGAACGGTGAATTCCAAAACACCTATGCACAAGGGGGGACAACAAAATTCAGTAGATCCACACTTACCGAATGTTAGGAATGGTTAACGAGGTTTCGGCCACGTTCGTGGCGACAACAATAAGGCGATGTCCTTGTGGCGGAGATTGGAATACTTTAGATTGCTCCGTCTGAGGTAAGGCTGCGTAGAGAGGAAGCACGTGGGCTGGTTTTGACGTCTCGTCTGTGGTAGCATCACTGCCAGCGTGCTGCTCCGTGGTAGTTGCCCCATCCTGCATTTCCTCCCCTTCGCTCTCATTCGACGAGATGGAGAGTGTGTCGTCCTGATTCTCTTCGTCTTCTCTGTGCAGTGGGGGCTCTTGCTCCTTAGATTCCGTGTTTTGTCCGTTTTCCGTGGACTGAAAAGCATCATCGTCATTCCCCAGCTCGTTATACTTCCGTTTTTTACGCTTTAGTCTCTTTTGGAGTTGTTTACACAAGTATTCGATTTCATCTTGGCCCGTAAGGAAGACCAAGATACCACCCTCTGGAAGCTGTTTATGCATCTTGCATATTTTACGTTCGGCCTCTCTTACATAATCTTGTAACTCGGTGCGCTTGCTGAAGTGGATAGTAACTGGATGCTGCCGTGCTGTGACGCGAATCAGCGGCGGTGGTGTAGGGAATAAGGCTTCATTTTGGACAAAATCGTCCACTCTCAACGTCGCAGACATAATGACAAGCTTAAGCGGCACGATACGTTCTGATTCCGGCTTTTTCAGTTCTTTCTCGGACCTAGCGAGTTCATTCCGCACTTTCAAAGCTCTAGAAAGCAGCCCAATGAGCACATCAGTGTTAACGTTTCTTTCATGGGCCTCATCTATTAGTATGCATGAGTACTTGCGCAGGATTAAATCCTCCTGGATTTCCCGAAGAAGGATACCATCCGTAAGGAACTTTATTCTAGTATGGCGACCAACGTTGCTGCTGTCGAAACGGATTTGGTATCCAACAGGGTCTTTCTTCATGCTGCCTCCCCCTAACTCAAACGAAACTCTCCTCGACATTGATACTGCAGCCACTCGTCTGGGCTGAGTAACAGCAATCGAGTGGCCATGAAGTCCATAACCGTATTCATAAAGAAACTGAGGAACTTGGGTGGTCTTGCCGGACCCTGTTTCTCCGCAGAGGACGAGTACATCGTTGTCAATGATTTTCTCCATTATTTCCTGTTCCATTTGACACACAGGCAGATTCATTCTGCTTTTTTGAACTGTTTTACTCCGCTTTACATGGACACATCTCTTTGTTCGTACTTCCTGGGAATGACTTGACTGTTCACTCGGCGTTGCAGCAGTAACGGAGGTAGAATTTGTCGTTTTTCCAGCGTTGATGCTCGGATTAATCTCCGAAGACTGCGATACGAAGCTACCTACTAAAGCAGCTGTAGCGACAAGATTTGGACTCTCCACCGCATCCATTATACTGTCGTTATTCCTTTCCTTGGGTAACTCCGGTGTCCACTTGGCATCGATTGCATACTTGCCTTCGGAAGCGAGTTTGGCGTTCTTCGCTCGAAGTCTCTGAAGCTTCGCAAGGTTGGTGTCGTTGACTCCAGTTCCCTCCTCACTAGCGGGAACCCTATCTTGAGTATCTCCACAAGTGGAAGTAGCGGAGCTCACCGCGGTGGATCTAAAGGGCGTGCTGATCTTGAACGCGGTTTCTGATGGTCGAGGAGCTGAGTCAGTCGTAACCGGTTGCTGAGAAGGCAAAGCCGACGCGGTTGTTGTAACTTGTTCGAGATCATTCGCCCCATCGTTACCTTCGTCATCTTCCACTTCGCTTTCATCATTATCGGTGTTTGTATCCAAACTTTTAACCAGATAGTCGGTGGTATAACTCAGACCTAATTTCTTCTTGCTCATTTCACGTTGCAAGTGTTCTTTCATCGTGACTCGTTGACCGACAAAGCCACTTTGCCGAATCAATTTCAATTGATCGTCACTCAACGAATTTCGCTTGAGTGATTCCAGAACTTCTCCTCGCATTTTTTCCTTTTCCTTATTTCGTTTCAATTTCTCGAGTTTCTTCCTTTGACTCTTGGACAGTCGACGTAGTTCTCGGTGTGTCAGATTCTTGAAGTTCTGTTTGTTGGCCAAGACATGTGAGTTTGGCAAGTCCAGTGCTTCACCCAGCGTCGCGACAGAGGTTTGGTCTGTACTATGGTGAGTTGTGCTATCGGTATCATGTCCTTCAGAGGCCGTATGACGCTCTATTGAAGTGCCGTCGTCCCCGGAGCCAGCATTTTGGGGCTCCGTCTCATTGTCTTCATGTTCCAACGCATACCCTTCTCTAAACATGGTCTCCTTCATTGTCTGACTCAACGACGGGTCCAAAATGGAGTCAATATCGTACTGATTACCTCCATAATAGTCCTCCCCGAGCATCATCTTCTGACTCTTTTGGCCTGGACCACGCTGATGCTGCTGCTGGCGGTTCTTTCGCCTCTCGGCTTTCGTTTTACGCGGCGGAGGCATTGTACTCCCCTTCTTTGATATATAATCTATACAAATACCGTAATACTAATGCTCAGGCCATCATCAATACACCACTGAAGAGGAAGACAATGAACTGAGAGGCTCTGGATGAAGTTGAAGTTGGGGACCCAAGTTTCATGGAGACTGTATATTATACGGTACAGCGGCCCTATGGGAATGACAATACCAGAATTAGTAAGTCTGAGTATGTTGACTAAAGAGCTCATCGGTGTCTGTGGAAGAGCGTCCATGATGATGGTATGGTGGATAGCTACCCCGTCATTTGCAGTGATTTAACCCTTATTCACGTGGTAACCACATCAAGTAATGCACAAAGAGAGTTTCTTTCACAATGAATACACTGACTGAAGGATGTCATGGGTCGTATCATTCCCTACGTGGTGACCAAGAATCGAGGATACAGGCCCCACGGTATATTCTATCTGAGACCATTAAATGACATATTTCCCGTCCATGAGGCCACTGACGTATACCACACATTGTATCACCTCTTGTACCAACTTCGATCAGATGCTCACTGCTTTCGCGGGGGCGGGGGGCTATATATCGTGTAGGCGAGCGCTTGTTCTGCCACCGTTTGAAGTAGGAAAATGACGTAGCACAACCATTGTTATTGCACGTCATTCACAGCGATTTGATACACTGTGAACACCCAAGTACACGATGCTAATTGTGATGAATTATGGACGTAGATACACGCGTTAATCAGTTTATTGAGAAAGTGTGAGGTCAATAGAAACGCGCTTTAAGGTGGCGACAAAGACGGAGCTCTTTTCTTCAGACGCAATATAAAGGTTCATACAGCGATAATGCTGCCTCGAGCAGTGTTATTGTGTCCTGTACTGAGTTTGCTATTAACTCAGTGGGCTGTAGGCACGCAGAATGCGCCGTATGCTGTCGTAGAACATGATGTAAGTTGAAGCAGTAATCATTGCCGACTACTATCCATTACAAAAACTTTTTATTCACTCTATCCCGCGCAGAAAAGCCACTTCTCTACCGCGTCCCAACCAAGTAAACGAAATTTGAGAGCCACACTCGGAGCTGATGGAAACAAATATGTCTCGGCCTCAGTCTTCGGCAGTACAGCTCGAGGGTAAGTCATGGAATTGTCGGAATTTTGCTTTCAGAAATTTCGGTATTCGGTGGTTGCGTTCGGTCTCTTGAAGCAGGTACTATTACTCATTTGTAGAAGTAGGAACTCCTCCACAGGAAGCAACAGTAGTATTGGACACAGGGTCGACGCTCACGGCGTTCCCGTGCAAGAATTGTGATGAATGTGGTAAACACATGAACCCGCGATTCGACCCTGCAGCAAGCTCAACGTCAAAGCTGTACCACTGCAGCAGTGGAGGAGGGTGTCCACAGATAGCCAGAAGCTGCAGCAAGCAAGGCAAATGTTATTATGAGGAAGGTTATATGTAAGTTGCATCGTTCATCTTGTCTACGCGACTACAACATTTCTGATGTTGCTGCTTTTGTTGCAGGGAAGGATCAAAAATCAAAGGGTATTTATACAGTGATATCTTATGGATTGGGAGAGGCACTAGGAACAAGAATAGCTCAGTTCGCTTTGATTTTGGCTGCCACATCTACGAATCGAAGATGTTCAAGACCCAATTTGCCGATGGCATCATGGGACTCACAAAACAGCCAATAACTTTACCGTATACCCTGCGTGATGCAGGAGTAACGAGCAACCTGTTGTTTTCGCTGTGCCTCTCCCGACGAGGCGGACAGCTAAATATAGGGGCTACAAATAGGACGATGTTGGCCTCAGATTTAGTAACAACTCCTCTAAAGGGATACTCAGCTTTCCACGTGGTAGAAGTGAGGGAGATGTCCCTCTCTAATTCCGATGGAACGTGGACGTCGTTGGATGTAGATATGTTTCGATTTAATGGAGGGCGTGGAACGATTGTCGATAGTGGTACTACGTTTACTTACCTTCCCACTGAGGCGGCTACAACGATCTTCAAAGAAGCAGAGAGGTCATGCCGAAGCGCTGGTAAACACCAGTGTGGTTCTACTTTTTTTTCGGAGGAGATAGGAGAAAAGACGCTATGTATCGAGATTCCATCCAATAAAGACAAGGGACACTATAATACTCAAACTCCGCCGGAGTATCTGGATGACATCCTCCCAACTGTCGAGTTTGCGTTTCTTGAGGCCAGCCTCACTGCTCCTCCCTCTCAGTATTTGTTCTCCTATTATGCACCCGAGGCATCAAACTGGGGCGACGCGTGGTGTGTTGGGTTTTTTGGGTTTGACAATAATGGTGCAATTTTGGGAGCAAACGTGATGCAAGACTACGCATTTCAGTTTGATATGGAGAAGGAAGAGCTCAGTTTTGCGAGAGCTAACTGCGAAGAAATTAGCTCCTGTAAACGATGCGATGCTTATCTGAACAACCATAAATCAGGTGGCTTGGTTGGGCGATTCATCGCTGCTATTCGTGCCCATGCCACTGCTATTGCTGCCGCGTTGTTCGTGCTTAGTGGGGCTTTATTGGTGGCGATCGCCTACAAATACCGACAACGCAGACATTTATTCAACCATCAAAGATTGGAAGATGATGATCAGCATCAACCGGTCTCGACCAATGATGCAGCATCAGGCTCACATCGATCGACAATGTAGACTGTCTGTTACTTGCCAGTGTTTTTATTCCGAGGCACGGTTCTATCTACGTTGCGCTTGTACTACTTGTTTCCTGAGTCGTACTAGTTAAAGAAGCTGTCTCAGCAGCTTTGGGAACCTGAATTTCCTCTGGAGGTATAAAGCCTTTATTCACAGGGGCATCCCGCACTGTATTCCCGGCAAAGGGACGCTTTTCCCACACTTGGACATCAAAATATACATAGTTATACTCCACATTCTTTTCCGCTTCCGATGCTGCTGCTGTTTTCTTGGAAAGTTCAGTGGACATTTCAGGGTCGTAGATCAACCACAGCCTCAAATCTTGATGAAATCTCCAACCTCTGCGGTACAGCTCCTGGGCAGCATAAGCCTGTAATACGTCTCTCGGCATGGAATAGAAGATGTAAATCAGGGTCTCCAGGGTGAATTTCTTGAAATGTCCTGTCTTCAGAGGAGGATGTGGGTGTTTGTAGCAGTCAGGTAAGCTGTACTCTGGTTCTCTGGCCACTGGCCGATCAGCCCAGGGAAGAGTGAACGTAGGATGTAGAGAATTCCTAGTGTTGAGGCTTAGTCCCAGAGAGGTCAGGTCTACACCCAGGCTTAACATATTGCGGTTGCTATCGCCCGACTTAAGAACTTTCAGTAAACCCATTAGACCATAATCATCCTCTGTGCCAGTTTCAGCTTGAGGCTGCTGACCATGGTCTTCGCCTCGCCCTTGAGACTTGGCCGGTGGGGCCATTCTTGACCGCATTGTATCCATAGAGCCATTAAAACTGGGTGCACCATGCTGTCTACCAAAATCCACTCCTCCAGAAACAGATGATGCATAGTAGTTACTTGAAGCTCTAGAATCACTTGCCGTCCTTAAAGTAGTAGGTCCTCGACTCCCTAAATTCGCATTGTCTGCGCAAAGTCACATGGAGGACAAATTCACACTTGGCATCGTCCAGAGCTGTTCCAGTGTGCAACGCCACGTACCTAACCTAGATGCCATAGGCGCAGAAGACGGTAAATGCTCAGAGCCAAAGTTTAACTGGTTCTGCGATTGCGCAAGCTGCTCAGGTACTCCGAGGCTTTGCTGCATCTGTTGAGGCCCGAGCATCTGCTGGGGTGCTTTCGATACCCCGGGGACATGGCCTTCCATAGCGGCAGCCATAGCACCGGGATGTAACTGCAGATTCGACAGGGCATGAAACAATTCACGGCTTGTTTCGCATTTCAAAACTAAGAAATCAACGCGCTGACATACTTGCTGGGAGGAATGAATGGGCACATTGCTGCTGCTTGCTTGCATAGGCATGCTGATACCCGCAGACATCGGTACATTGGGTTGCTGAATGCCACCAGAACCCGTAACAGCTCCACCAATAGGAACATTATTTGCGGTACTCATCGGCGGCATCCCCATCGACTGCTGCGACTGCGAATGTGGGAACATGTTCGCTCCACCAGACATGGCGCTGCTTCCTGGTGGCCCTAACGCTGCATACATCTGTCTCTGCTGTTGCTGCTGCTGTTGATTCAACGGGGCCGACGCAGAAAACACAGGGTATTGCTGCTGCTGGTATTGAGGATGATGTCCTGGATGTCTCTGTTGCTGAGGAGGCATCCCTGGGGCCGTCTGTTGGAATTGTTGTTGCATGGGGTGAGACCCTAATCCTGCCAAAGGCTGCTGATGTTGCTGCTGCTGTTGCAAATGCGGTGGCGCGTAATGGTGGGAGTGAGGTGGTGGAGGAGGCCCACCACCAGCTCCACCACTTACATTGGCAGCATTGGCGCCTACAGCTGAAGGGAAGCCCATACTGCTGCTATTTGTATGCTGTTGTTGGGACATGGCGTCTTAGATGTTGATCTTTTGGCTCTCGTTCTGCAGCTCAAACGGTATAAAAACAGAAACGCATATCATCAATAGATGACACAAGAGAGTACAGTATCATACAGCATGTAAACTCGCTAAAACTAGCATGAATACGGCTGTACTCAAGCCATATAGACTAAAAATACCTCCCCAGTGAGGAAAAAATGGTGGAGCTGAAGCAACTCTCTTACCTCGCTCTTCTCCTATACCGACACATAGGGACAAAACTAATATGTATAACGATAATAAAAGCAAGCAAACTATCATGTGGACATCCCAGGTGAACAGTAGTGTGGTATTTATCTGTATTACATGCGCTCTCAAACCAAACCGAACAATCTTTTCGAAGCACTTAATAAACTGGAGTTACTGAACTGAAATGTAAACTGAACTGAACGGCGGCTTCAAGAAGAGGCTCCATTGAAGCACCCCCAGCTTGGGCAAGACATTGAAGCATAATTTTCCGCTGTTGTATTAGTTGTGCTAGGGGCTGCTGGTGTTTTCGGTGGGAAATGCTCGCTGCTTAACACAAGTGCACAGTACTGTACCATGGTATTCCTGGTGCGGTCAATTTGTGGGAACGTGTTGGAAGCACATAATACCAAAGATTTTCCAATTGTTGTACAGGTCATACAAATTGTACAACCCCATTTCCACTTAGCCAGTAGGCCATAACTAATACACACTACTACGAGAAGCTACCATTTTGGTACTAAACAAGAAGTTAAGGAAGTACCGGTTTACCGAAAAGAGCGACGGCTAAGGAGAAAGCATATTAAACTGCCTGGTCTTCTGGTGCATGTATACGGTAATCGTGTAACACTTATCCGAAATCATACAAGACAGTGAGTCAGTGACAGCAATAAATAGATTTAATGCTATTTCGCCGCTTGGTGCATATACGGCAAGAACCTGTATGCCGGTACGCATACTGTAGTGGTGTACAATATCTACGGTAGAAGTTCTACCCCTTTAAAGGAGTGCAATCCCCACCAATACCATGCAGTCAAACCACAGGTGGTATCATCTTCGGCGCGGCCATTGCAGCGGGTGCTGCAGCTTTAGCCGTTTCCGGTTGGAGTACCCTGTAACCGTTACTGCATGCGTCTTCGCCGTGCACTGTACTTGTCACACTCGAGGTCCTGTAGGGCCGGAGAGGTTCCCAACTGGTACCAGCTAAGAGGAACTAGTTAAGGGGATCTTAGCACCTTCTGGAATATCATCTTTCCACACTACCACACCTCCCGGTGCATGACTATACGAAATAAAGAGATGGGAATCACTGCTTCCTCCTACAGTACCATCAAACATTCCCCCACTTTTGGAAACCCTCAGGACACTTTGGACGGCTATAACTACATGTAAACCAATGTTAACATGCCCATATTCGGTCACAAATGAGCCATAAACCCGCCGCTGCACTGGCCAGCTGCCGATAGAGAAACATTTACAATTTCATCATTATATGACACTTGAGTTCCACATCTACCAGCTAATGTGTGTGGGGATAATGTACACAGATGCGGCGTATCATCTCGGCTGACTTATCCGGCATTCGAGCAGGCAATCCGTCCGGCATGATCATCGATAGCCCCGCTGAATCACAAACCGTGATGAGCACAGCGTATCCGACGCCCGGGGAGCCACAACTAATGTCTCCGGCTGACGAGTAGTTCAGGGTCGCTGCAGTGTCTGCGAAGGAAATTATCCCGTTCGCGATAGAGGCGGCGGGCGGCTTCGGGGAAGACGCAATCAAGTTCCTCAAAAGAATTGCCAGGAAAGCATCGGGCTTCCGCTGGGGAACAAGGGAGATGCGGAACTTCCGCAAGCTGATGACGGCCAAACTGTCAGTCACGTTGATGCGCCACAACGTGAAGATGTTGGACCGGTTCGGGGTAAGGTTCACCCTTCACACGGCGTAGCGTAGCCTGTAGCAGACTTTTTTCGGGTAGGAGCAATGCCAATACACACGAAGGACTTCGAGGACTGTCAAGGTTTGTGATCGTAGCTATCGACGACACTGAGAAATGGATTAACTTTCTGTATTCGAACCGGCACCGTTCATGCCGTCTGACAAACTCGCGCACCAAATCATAAGCACTCCTTTGTTCCTCTTACGAGTTTCCCCTCTTTTGTTACCATGTCTGCACCTTTTGATCTCCTTTGGAGCCATCCCTAGAGCTGGGGTCATTCCAGTTGCCCTGCTGAACCAGATGCACTGCTGACAATACCAGTCTTTGTACAAACAAGGAGTCAACAGGTTTGTGCTTGAGACGGAAGAACTTGGTGCGTCCGTGGAATGACGCTGTGGCAGACTATCACCAGCACTACTTCTCTCGAGAGCCCAACGTCCTCCGAGTCTACTATGACGGTGTCGCATGTATGTCCGTCAAGTGCAGCTAAGATTCTGGCAAATTAATAAAGAGCTTCAATTGTGCGATGGCAAAACAGGACCGAATACCTTCTTGGAAACACCAGCGCGAGCATTTTTCTCGCGTTTCGCCTTTGCTTCACGAACTAGAATGTACCGGTTAAGAGCTTGAGCCCGCTTGGCAAACTCTAATTGACCAGCACGACCCCTGGGGATGTGCGCACGGTTAGTATCACCACGTTTGCCCTCCGCTCCCAGTTTTGGCTCAGAATCAACTCCATCGATGATATTTATCCTGGTGGTGTCTACCTGAACCTCAACCCAAGGAAAGTGGCTCAGCGAGTAACTTCGCCTTCCAGACGCGTAACCTTAATACTGTCCGATCGAGACGACTCATATCGTCAGTGCATATTTTTGATGCTAGAGCTACCTGTATTATCCCATTTCCACCGCGCAAAGCTTTTCGTTCCGCTGTACTCAAGTGTGGAGTCGTACGTGTCGTGGACTCCCCCCAACTGATGTTCATGCTTTTCACTCAAGTCAATAAACATTACATTACCTCAGGTTGTGATGCCATGGATGCTGATTGGGTGGTAGAATCAGTCGGTGGTCTACTCTCGGACCTCGAATACGGTACACTAGTGCCATTCCCATGGGAAGTAGCTGCAACAGGCTGAAATTCTATTCGGCGCTGCAAGGCTTTTGCCTGCTTGAGAGAGAACGTCTGCGTGCGATGTCTGCTCTCTATCTCCTGAAGAACCAATGTAAGTTGCACTGTTGGCAATCGGATTACAGCTAAGCCGGTTTACATGAACTAGCTCGCACTCTTCGATTACATATTTCGAGTTTATGAAAGAGCCGGTGCCCTGCGAAACGAAGGAGAAGCGAGGTCAGTTATGGAGCAAAAGGGCCCAACGAGCACAGTTTATGCCGACGAGACGGTGGCAAATCCGCTTACAGGCCACAGATTAGCCAGGACAGCAGAAAAGCCCCTCACCGTCCCAGAAGATGATCAGAAGATGATTATGGAACGGATAAAGTCATCTGAGGGACCATCAGACGGCAATTGTTCAGCTCGTGATGGAGGCGACGGGTGGTTTCCGTGAAGACGCGATCAACTTCTTGATGAGGTCGCTGGGGAACAAGGGAGCAACCGAATTGCGGAAGCTGATGATGGCCAAACTGTCTGCCTATCACGTTGATGCGCCACAACGTGAAGATGCTGGAGCGGTTCCGAGTAGCCTACTCGGAATAGGACTTCCGTCGGCTCAACGGTTCCGAGCCTCAACCCCCCAAGCGTTCCGGCCTGGAAAACGAAAGGGGAAAACGACATCAGTTGAAGCAGCTCTTTTAACGGGCCTTCACTCATCGTGTGTGTAACAACACCACCTTTAGTGGCTCGATTCGATACATATTGCTCCTATCGGAAGAAGTCTAGTCTACATGCTAGCTGTGTGAGTGAACATTATCAATACATGGTATTTTCAGCTTTTCGCCGACCACCAGGCTCGGCGCCCCCTTTGCGCCGTAACTTGTATTTTCAGCCTTTTCACGCGCGGTCTGTTGGACACCGTTGGTGTTTCAGTTTCCGACGGGGAATAGCTGGGAGTTGATGTCGGAGAACATGTTTGTGTCGCAGAGTGGGAGGGAGTTCTCGTGGGGGAAGGAGTTCTTGTGGGCGTTCCTGTATAGGTCTTGGTCGGTGTTACCGACGCAGTTCCCGACGAAGAAGAACTGGGAGTCGATGTTTCCGAGGCCGTCTGTGTTGCAGACCCGGAAGGAGTATCTGTGAGCGTAGCAGTACTTGTAGCCGTTCCCGTATGGGTTTCGTCGGTGTCAGCGACGAAGAAGCAGTGCGGGAGGGTGTACGTGTCAAACTAGGGGTCACGGAAGGGGACGCCAAAGGAGACGGAGAAGTGCTGGGAGAAGGCTCCATCTGGTAGCGCAAAATGAGTAGCTCATCTTCACTGGGAACAGCCCAAATCCGCTCCGACCAAAATGGGGTATAAACTTTCCCTATAACATTTGATATTGCCCTACAGTTCTGTACTTCAACAGAAAGGTCTCTTCGAAGCGGTCCACGTATAACACAATATCGAACATCCACTGTAGCACCGCCTGGACTATCATCCTCGGCCATACTGGAAACTCCTCCGGCATCACTACCACTGACAGCTCCCGAGGCATAACTATACGAGATAAAGAGATACGAATCACTACTGCCGCCTACAGTACCACCACATATTCCTCCACTTCTCGAGCCCGTTACCGCACCTCGACTATAACTATGCCGAATTTTCACATGCCCGTCTTCGGCCGCAAATGAGCCACAGATCCCTCCGCTATAGTGACCAGCTATTTTTCCGGTGGAGAAACATTCAGCTATCTGTACGACATTCTCATCATCATACGACACCTGGTAGCCACACCTATGCGCTGCTATCCCTCCGGAGTGGTCTCCCTGCATTGCTCCGCTACTGTGTGAGCGAAGAATGTACACAGATCCGGCCTGCCATCCGGCGTTCGAGCCGGCAACCCCTCCGGCATAGTTACCGTCAATAGTCCCGGTCGAATGACAATCCGTGATGTTGGCAAGCGTCGACCCATAAGCAAAAGCATATCCGACGATACCACCCGAGGAACGACCACTAATGCGTCCGGACGATGAACAGTTCAGGATTGACACAGAGTCTGCATTCTGACCACAATATGGTCMACAAATTCCTCCGGCTAAACCACCACTGATG